>CM075200.1:0-102500 GCA_037577475.1 Chaunax sp. Z400 | reverse complement strand
AGGGGAGGGGTCAAGCTACATGTATTCATACTATACATACTGTACATACTATTCATACTGTACATACTATACATACTATTCATACTGTACATACAATACATACTATTCATACTGTACATACTATACATACTGTTCATACTATACATACTGTTCATACTGTACATACTATACATACTATTCATACTGTACATACTATACATACTATTCATACTATACATACTATTCATACTATACATACTATTCATACTGTAAATACTATTCATACTGTACATACTATTCATACTGTACATACTATTCATACTGTACATACTATTCATACTATTCATACTATACATACTATTTATACTATTCATACTATACATACTATTCATACTATTCATACTATTCATACTGTACATACTATTCATACTGTACATACTATACATACTATTCATACTATACATACTATTCATACTGTAAATACTATTCATACTATACATACTATTTATACTATTCATACTATACATACTATTCATACTGTAAATACTATTCATACTATACATACTATTCATACTATTCATACTGTACATACTATACATACTCTACATACTATTTATACTATACATACTATTCATACTGTACATACTATACATACTATACATACTATTCATACTATACATACATATACATAATATTTTTTACTAAACATGCTATTTATACTATACATACTATTCATTCTATACATACTATTCATACTATACATCCTATTTTTTACTTTACATACTATACATACTATTCATACTATACATATAAATTCTATACATACTATGCATACCATGCATACCATACATACTATTCATACTATACATGCCATACATACCATTTATACTATACATACTATTCATACTGTACATACTATACATACTATTCATACTGTACATACTAATCATACTGTACATACTATTCATACTATAAAATACTATTCATACTGTACATACTATTCATACTATACATACTATTCATACTATACATACTATTCATTCTATACATACTACTACTATTCATACTATACATACTATTCATACTATACATATTATACATACTATTCATTCTACACATACTACTACTATACATACTATTCATACTATACATACTATTTTTACTATACATACTATACATATAAATTCTATACATACTATGCATACCATGCATACCATACATACTATTCATACTATACATACTGTACATACTATTTATACTATACATACTATACATACTATTTATACTATACATACTATTTATACTATACATACTATTCATACTGTACATACTATTCATACTATTCATAATGTACATACAATACATACTATTCATACTGTACATACTATACATACTGTACATACTATTCATACTATACATACTATACATACTATGCATACTATTCATACTGTACATACTATACATACTATTCATACTATACATACTATTCCTACTATACATACTATTCATACTGTGCATACTATACATACTATTCATGCTATGCATACTATTCATACTACACATACTAGTCATACTGTTCATACTATACATACTGTTCATACTGTACATACTATACATACTATTCATACTGTACATACTATACATACTATTCATACTATACATACTATTCATACTATACATACTATTCATACTGTAAATACTATTCATACTGTACATACTATTCATACTGTACATACTATTCATACTGTACATACTATTCATACTATTCATACTATACATACTATTTATACTATTCATACTATACATACTATTCATACTATTCATACTATTCATACTGTACATACTATTCATACTGTACATACTATACATACTATTCATACTATACATACTATTCATACTGTAAATACTATTCATACTATACATACTATTTATACTATTCATACTATACATACTATTCATACTGTAAATACTATTCATACTATACATACTATTCATACTATTCATACTGTACATACTATACATACTCTACATACTATTTATACTATACATACTATTCATACTGTACATACTATACATACTATACATACTATTCATACTATACATACATATACATAATATTTTTTACTAAACATGCTATTTATACTATACATACTATTCATTCTATACATACTATTCATACTATACATCCTATTTTTTACTTTACATACTATACATACTATTCATACTATACATATAAATTCTATACATACTATGCATACCATGCATACCATACATACTATTCATACTATACATGCCATACATACCATTTATACTATACATACTATTCATACTGTACATACTATACATACTATTCATACTGTACATACTAATCATACTGTACATACTATTCATACTATAAAATACTATTCATACTGTACATACTATTCATACTATACATACTATTCATACTATACATACTATTCATTCTATACATACTACTACTATTCATACTATACATACTATTCATACTATACATATTATACATACTATTCATTCTACACATACTACTACTATACATACTATTCATACTATACATACTATTTTTACTATACATACTATACATATAAATTCTATACATACTATGCATACCATGCATACCATACATACTATTCATACTATACATACTGTACATACTATTTATACTATACATACTATACATACTATTTATACTATACATACTATTTATACTATACATACTATTCATACTGTACATACTATTCATACTATTCATAATGTACATACAATACATACTATTCATACTGTACATACTATACATACTGTACATACTATTCATACTATACATACTATACATACTATGCATACTATTCATACTGTACATACTATACATACTATTCATACTATACATACTATTCCTACTATACATACTATTCATACTGTGCATACTATACATACTATTCATGCTATGCATACTATTCATACTACACATACTAGTCATACTGTACATACTACACATACTATTCATACTGTACATACTATACATACTATTCATACTATACATACTGTACATACTATTCATACTATACATACTGTACATACTATTTATACTATACATACTACACATACTATTTATACTATACATACTATTTATACTATACATACTATTCATACTGTACATACTATTCATACTATTCATAATGTACATACTGTACATACTATTCATACTGTACATACTATACATACTATACATACTATTCATACTGTACATACTAATCATACGATTCATACTATTCATACTGTACATACTATACATACTATTCATACTGTACATACTATTCATACTGTACATACTATACATACTATTCATGCTATACATACTGTACATACTATACATACTATTCATACTGTTCATACTATTCATACTATACATACTGTACATACTATTCATACTGTACATACTATACATACTATTCATACTGTACATACTATACATACTATTCATACTATACATACTATTCATACTGTACATACTGTACATACTATTCATACTGTACATACTGTACATACTATTCATACTGTACATACTATACATACTATACATACTATTCATACTATTCATACTATACATACTATTCATACTGTACATACTGTACATACTATTCATACTGTACATACTATTCATACTATTCATACTGTACATACTATTCATACTGTACATACTATACATACTATTCATACTATACATACTATTCATATTATACATATAAATACTATACATACTATACATGCCATACATACTATGCATACTACACATACTTTACATAATGTACATACTATACATACCATACATACTATACATACATTCATACTATAAATGTTACACATACAATTATGTGTAACATTATATGTGTACATGCTATTATACAATGCATACTATTCATACTATACATGCTATACATAGTATTCATACTATAGATAGTATACATACTATTAATGCTATACATAGTATTCATACTATAGATAGTATACATACTATTAATGCTATACATAGTATTCATACTATAGATACTATACATACTATTAATGCTATACATCCTATACAGGCTATAAATACTATTCTTACTATACATACTACTCAAGCTATACATGCCATAAATACTATTCATACTTTACATATTATTCATAACATACATACTATACATGCTATACATACCATACATACTATTCATACTATATTTACTATACATACTGTACATGCTATTTATACTATACATACTATTCATACTTTATATGCTAAAAATGCTATACATAATATTCATACTATACATACTATTTATGCTATACAGGCTATGAATACTATTCATACTATACATACTATACATACTATTATTTCTACACATACTACTACTATACATACTATTCATACTATACATACTATTTTTTACTTTACATACTATACATACTATTCATACTATACATATAAATTCTATACATACTATGCATACCATGCATACCATACATACTATACATATAAATTCTATACATACTATGCATACCATGCATACCATACATACTATTCATACTATACATGCCATACATACCATTTATACTATTCATACTGTACATACTAATCATACTGTACATACTATTCATACTGTACATATTATTTATACTATACATACTATACATACTATACATACTAATCATACTATTCATACTATCCATACTATCCATACTGTACATACTATTTATACTATACTATTCATACTATTCATACTGTACATACTATTAGCGGCGGATGCGGGAGGGAGCAGAGTCGGTGAGGGGCATGGATAAGTGTTGCGTAGGTTTATACTAAAGGTTTATACTAAAGTGTGTCAAGTGTGTCAAGTGTGTCATCTAAATGAAATGCTTGAACTGGGATTTGATCCCATAAACTCAGATCACCAAGTGTCTGCAGCTTATCTTACAGAGCTGTAGCTCAGCTCTCCTGAATGTGGTCAGAAGTTCTACTTATTATTCACACTGCTGAGGAGAAAACATCTAAATGCTTGAACTGGGATTAGATCCCATAAACTCAGATCACCAAGTGTCTGCAGCTTATCTTACAGAGCTATAGCTCAGCTCTCCTGAATGTGGTCAGAAGTTCTACTTATTATTCACACTGCTGAGGAGAAAACATCTAAATGCTTGAACTGGGATTAGATCCCATAAACTCAGATCACAAAGTGTCTGCAGCTTATCGTACTGAGCTATACCTCAGCAGTACTGAACATGAAAACACTGATACACCATTCAAATAAAAATCCTGAACAATTCATTGACACTAAAAACAGACTCCATTTTGATAAACAGTGGCACAAAAATATAAAGACAGAAAAGTAAGGCAAGTTCTTTACAAAAAACTGATCCATAGATCAATAACAGACAAATTAAAAAGGCACAAGGTATATATATATATATATATATATATATATATATATATCGCTGAGGTAAACTGCATTTATGTTTGTGTGGACTGAAGACAATATGATGTCTGTATGGCTTCAAGGAGAACTCCCTTGTGATGATTCAATATTTTAAAGCAAATAAATCTTGAATGAAACTTTGGTAATGACAAACAAAGCTGATTCAAATGTCAGGCCTGCAGAGGGAAGAAACAAAGTCTGGACAAAGCTCTGCTATAGTGAGGTTCACTAGGGATTTCACACCTGGGATTTTGGAATTTGGACCCGGGATTTCGGACCCGCAACCGCGGACCGGCCCGCATGGGTCGGAAGTTCTATTTATTATTACACTGCTGTTGAGAAAACATCTAAATTTTGGAACTGGGATTCAATCCCACGATCTCAGATAATTACTGGGCTGCTGCTTATCAGGATGCAGTTTATCATACTGAGCTATACATCTAGCTGTGTTCAACATGGTCAGAAGTTCTATTTATTATTACACTGCTGTTGAGAAAACATCTAATTATGGGGACTGTGATTTGATCCAATAAACTCAGATCACTAAGTGTCTGCAGTTTATCATTCTGAGCTATACATAGAGCTTAACAACTTCCTGTTTGGAGTTGATGAACTCATTGTCATTTTAGTGCTTCATATTCAAAAAACAACCTTATGTAACATAGGAACAAATAATAATAGTAGAGAATAAGTATAAAACAAATACTCAAGTAAAACTACCACAAGTATTTCAGTAAATGTACTTTCCACCATCTAAATAATAACAGCAAGTATTGTTTGATTTAAAAAAAAAGATTTATTACTGATACGCCATTCAAATAAAATCCTGAACAATTCATTCACACTAAAAACAGACAGTCCATTTTGATAAACACTGACAAACAGTGGCACAAAAATATAAAGACAGAAAAGTAAGGCAAGTTCTTTACAAACAACTGATCCATAGATCAATAACCGACAAATTAAAAAGGCACAAGGTATATATATATATATATATATCGCTGAGGTAAACTGCATTTATGTTTGTGTGGACTGAAGACAATATTATGTCCGTATGGCTTCAAGGAGAACTCCCTTGTGATGATTCAATATTTTAAAGCAAATAAATCTTGAATGAAACAGTCAGTCTTCATTAGGGATTTCGCACCTGGGACTTTGGACCCGGGATTTCGGAATTTGGACCCGGGATTTCGGACCCGCAACCGCGGACCGGCTCCCTCAAAAACCAAAAACGCAAAAAGTGGATAATATGTCATCAGAAATCATGGCTATATGAAGTGATTTTAGCTCTTTAACTCCAAATGGAGGAAGAACTGATCTATTTTGGGCCACTGAAAAGAAAAAGAGATGCAGTCTCAGACCTGCAACATCAGACACGTTGTTCCCGACCTGTGATTTCAGACCCAGGACTATTACAACCTTCTCATTCTGGCGAAGCCTATATCATATCACCATACATAGCTTTGTAACTATGTGCGCAATTTTTATTTTGACTTCCTCATGTTTAAGAAGAGAGTTGTTCAATTTCCAATAATTAGCTTAATTACCTTAATTACCTACTCTTCCTGCTTGTACCTGAGCTGCAGTACGGCGGGTAGGCTTACACTCTATAAACGTAGCTGCAACTTCAGGTCACTTTGCACTATAAAGCTAGAACAGCTATAGCAACTGAAAATGGAAATGTTTGGAAAAATTAATTTGACTTTACTACTCTAAAAATAATGAATTAAATTAAATGAATTATAAAGAATATTGTCAGAACTCTAGTTTTACATTTTAATATGGCTTTATTCTTTTTTTTTTTGTCTATATAATTATTGTGGTGGATGGGTTTGAGAGCCCGAATTGTCCTAGGAAGCTGTGTTGTCCGTGGGCAATTTGCCCCTGATAGGGTCTCCCATGGCATATTGGTCCTAGGTGACAGGCCAGACTAAAAGCGGTCCGGTGCGATGTAGATGGGTCGGCAGACAAGCGCGGAGGCCCTGCCGCACCGATCCCCCGCTGCCAAAACTGGCTTTGGGAACATGGAATATCACCACTCTGGCGGGGAAAGAACCCGAGCTGGTGCATGAGGTTGAGAGATACCGGCTAGACTAGCCGCTGGATATAGTCGGGCTCATCTCAACACATGGCACGGGTTCTGGAGCCAAGCTCCCCGAGAGGGGTTGTACTCTATTCCAAGCTTGAGTTGCACATGGTGAGAGGCGTCGAGCAGGTGTGGATCTACTCGTAGGCCCCCGGCTCGGTGCCTGTACGTTGAGGTTTCCCCCAGCCTTCTTGGAGTCCTTGGATGGGGTGTTGCAGGGTGCCCCTACTGGGGACTCCGTAGTTCTTCTGGGGGACTTCAACGCTCACGTGGGACTTTATAGTTGTGTCATCAGACCTACGACCATATGTTCTGGACACTCGGGTGAAGAAAGGTTCTGAGCTGACCACCACTCCTTTCCTATCTCTCCAGGGTTGGCCATCGGTTCTTCAGCAGGCTATACCACTGTCACCTTGTAGGTATCCTCTGCGAACGTCATCAGCCACTGCAACACATACACAGGAGAACTATAAGAAATACACTTCCTCATGACCTTAAAGCCACAGAAGGGATCCAAATCAAATGCTGATGATTTGAAAGTCAGCTTTTTAACTGACTGTCAAAGTGTCAACAGTAATCTGAAGTAAATCCATATATGTGGTGGACAGAACCTGTGACAGTGTCCTGAACCATCTTGTCAACCTTTCATCGTTTTCAGAGATTAGTTATGATGATAGCTCAGATGTGTCAGAGGGAAAGCAATGAGATTAGAGACAATACTTTAAATTACAGCAAAATAAATGGCCTACCTTCGTTACAGCATGTTGATCAATGTTTGGGCTGACACATGCAATCAGCCCAACATTTCCTTCTCCATCAAAGTGGCTGCCGAACAGCTTCATTAGGGTTGTTTCACTTGATGGAAAAGTCTGGAAGAAAATAAAGACTGTGAAATCGTGCCTACTGGAATATTAGCAATGATGAAAAGAATATTTACAATATTAATATACACACAAATAAAACAGCTAAATATGATGAACAGATTGTAAAATACCAACCGTCTTGTTTCCGGTCCTCTGGCTCTTACGCATGGCTGTAATATATTTCAACAGTTCCTCCTGGTCCGTGTTCATACACTCTGTAAATGAGACATCAGTAGAGACGATTGGCTTCTGAACAAACTGACAGTTGATCACAGAAATGGTTTACTTAAGAGAGAAAGTAACCCACTGACCTGTTAAGGTGGCCTCAGTACCGTCCAGGTCAACCATACAGAGCTGGCTGACATTCACCTTATTATCGCGCTGCAAAAATAAAATATCACACTGTTAGTATCACTCAAAAGCCACAGGAATCCTTTGTGAAATTCAAGAACCTTCATTCTTTGAATAAACATTTCACCATAAAGAATGAACAATGTCTCTTAATATGTAACACTAGAGGTGAACGTCACCTGTGGAAGGAGATTCCCATCAGCGTCTATAGGTGCAGAGACCAGCTTCAGAGTGACCACAGCGTGGGACTGTTTGAATTTTGGTTCACGCGTATGGGCGTCTGTCCTTTCCTTTTGTCCTGGAGACAGAGAAGAGCATCATCAAAAAAAAACTAAGAATAAAAATACATTTTAAAATGTTTCAAACTTTGCAAAACTAGATTCAGTCTGCATAAAGGGGAACACAATGACAAAATATAATACTGTTGTATTCAGAACAACATAGTTATTATGACCACTCACCTATCTTAAACACCTGAATAGCATCCTCTGCAGAAAAGACTTGTGTTTGTGCGCCCTTGTGCTTACGCTGATCTTCAAGGAGACTCAGAGTTTTCCTGAAACTAGTTTATGAAAAGACAATGTGTGGCTTTAGTAAGACAAGCAGTCAAAGCTCTGATGAAAAATGTTGGATTTCAACAAATCCAAACACACTGAGGGTACCAGTACCACAGATAACCTGGATTCAAACAGGCATTGTGATTCAGAATGCACACACTGACTCTGAATCCTGTCTCTTACTTTTTATCATTTGGAGGCAGGAGATCGTAGATATATTCACCCTAGATCTCAAAGTACCTCAGGAACACACTGTAACAGTATTGTTGTTCTGGCTCCGGGTCAGCCTTGTTCCTAAGAAACCAAAAGAAAGGCGACATTATGAACAGCAGGCCATGAACTATAAATTCACCTCATCTTAATGAACTATTATCACCATAAATAGTTAAGAAAGTCAAACATTTCTGTACTGACCGTTGATTGTTGGGCTTCTGCCTCTTCAAAAGAAGGTCCTTCCCCTTCTTGAACAACAGCCCAGGTGTGCCGTCTGGGTTGAACGCCTGATGAAGATTGAAAACATTTGAAGTAAATGCCCCCCCCCCCCCCCCCCCCCCCCCCCAACTCCAAAAGTGCACAGTATTTGTAAGAGATCAAATAGACAAAATGTTAATGAAGGTTTTACCGATTTTCGAGTCAGAAGTGAGTCGATGCTGTTGAACAACATGTCGAGTGCTCGTGGGAGGATTCCGGGTTCACTGGGTGATCCGATCAAGGTGTAGGTCTTACCACTGTCTGTCGCACCACATGCAAACAGCAGGCCTATAAACACAGACAATCACAACCACTTTATATCCACTTTTCACAGAGACACTTAAGTAATGTATTATATGCTGCTAAAATAAAACATACTTATGATTATAAAACTATATATATTATACTAACTAAAATTATGAATACACATGTACATATACAGATAAATGGGGCTGAACTTGAAAGAGTTAATGAAAATACATTTCTTGGGGTAACTATAGGTGATGGAATCAACTGGAAATCACACATTAAACATGTACAAACTAAACTGTCAAGAAGCATTTCAGTAATAAACAAAGCAAAGCAGGTTCTGGATCAGAAGTCAGTCCACATTCTATACTGTTCACTAGTTTTACCATATTTAAATTACTGTGCAGGGATTTGGGGCAACAACTACAAAAGTTCATTACATTCACTATCAATACTCCAAAAAAGAGCAATACGGGTCATTCACAATGTTGGTTATCTGGAACACACCACTGCATTATTCTACAGTCCAAATTATTACAATTTACAGATATTGTGGAATATCAAACAGCACAAATATTGTTCAAGGCTAAAAACAACCTACTACCAAGAAACATTCAAAAACTGTTCAGTGATCGAGAGGGGGGGTTATAATTTAAGGGGAAAATTCAATTTCAAAATTTACAGTATTCGTACAACCAGGAAAAGTTTTTGTGTATCAATCTGTGGAGTGAAACAATGGAACAGTTTTAGTGTGGAGTTAAAGCAATGTCCAAATATCAACCACTTTAAAATAAGGTATAAAGACATGATTTTCACCAGGTACAGGGATGAATGCAGGGTTTGAAAATCACCAGGTGTTTACAGGGGTGTTTATTTATTTGGTTACTTAATATTTATTCTTTCTTAGTGTATCTTCCTCTTTTTATATAAATGATAATGTAAAGTTGTAAGATATTTGAGTTGGTGTAAATATGTGTTGTAGGTGCATTTATGTGTGTATGTATAATATATGTATAGAATAATAAGGTATAATCACCATAGTGTATATTATTCATTATATTTTATATGATATTAAATATTATATATACTGGATATTATATTACATACATGTATTGTTTAATAGTATATATAATATAGTATAATAAAATATAATATAGTATAATATAATAATATAGTATAGTAATACAATCAATGAGTTATGGAGAAGGGGTGGGATTGAAATAGTTTGGACTTCTTCTCACTCCTTTTCGAATATGTAAACAAGTCAAGTGTTTTACATTTCTTGCTTTATGCTTTTCACTGTCTGTAAATATTATGTCCACTATCTTTACGTATTCGAAATAAACATCTCAATCAATCAATCAAAAAACCTTTGGCTTGTGGCTGAAGCAGAAGCTCTGGGCTTTTCCTGCTCTAAACTATCCTTATTATATCTGCCTGTAAAAATCAGTCAACCTCTAGATTAACGTTATCAAAACCTATCATCACCTGATCAACTAATATGCTTCCAACACTAGAGAGAATAAAATGTACATTTTATGGCTCAGAAAACTCACCATTCTTCCGATGAATGAGGTCCTGAACCAGCGGTTTGGCCACGTCCTCAAACACGTCCTCCTGACTGGCACCACTGCCAAATACCCCGGAGAATGTGTAGTACTGCATCCATAGAGAACACAAAGTAAAACACAATCAAACAATGATGCCATGAACAGAAATCACTGACAGCCTGTATAGAATTTACACCAACCTTTTCGCGCTGCTCATTTCCGGTAACGCCAGGGGCATTCCGGTCAGCCATCAGAACTGTAGAGGTGTCGCAAAACTCCACAGATTTAAGTTGTTCCAAAACCGGACGAATACGACAAAATACCTATAATACAGATGAAAGATGATGAGATACAGATCATTGTGTCTTTGTGTGTTTGTGTTTGTGTGTTTGTGTGTTTCTGTGTTTGTGTGTTTGTGTGTTTGTGTTTGTGTGTTTGTGTTTTCGTGTGTGTTTTTTACTCCAGCTGTGTGTGTGTGTGTGTGTTTTTTACTCCAGCTGTGTGTGTGTGTGTGTGTGTGTGTTTTTTACTCCAGCTGTGTGTGTGTGTGTGTGTGTGTTTTTTACTCCAGCTGTGTGTGTGTGTGCGTGTGTGTGCGTGTGTGTGTTTTTTACTCCAGCTGTGTGTGCGTGTGCATGTGTGTGTTTTTTACTCCAGCTGTGTGTGCGCGTGTGTGTGTTTTTTACTCCAGCTGTGTGTGCGTTTGTGTGTGTGTTTTTTACTCCAGCTGTGTGTGCGTGTGCGTGTGTGTGTTTTTTACTCCAGCTGTGTGTGCGCGTGTGTGTGTTTTTTACTCCAGCTGTGTGTGCGTGTGCGTGTGTGTGTTTTTACTCCAGCTGTGTGTGCGTTTGTGTGTGTGTTTTTTACTCCAGCTGTGTGCGTGTGCGTGTGTGTTTTTTACTCTAGCTGTGTGTGTGCGTGTGTGGGGTTTTTACTCCAGCTGTGTGCGTGTGTGTGTGTTTTTTACTCTAGCTGTGCGTGCGCGTGTGTGGGGTTTTTACTCCAGCTGTGTGCGTGTGCGTGTGTGTTTTTACTCCAGCTGTGTGTGCGTGTGTGTGTTTTTTACTCCAGCTGCGTGTGCGTGTGTGTGTTTTTTACTCCAGCTGTGTGTGCGTGTGTGCGCGTGTGTGTGTGTGTTTTTTACTCCAGCTGTGTGTGCGTCTGCGTGTGTGTGTTTTTTACTCCAGCTGTGTGTGCGTGTGCGTGTGCGTGTGTGTGTGTGTTTTTTACTCCAGCTGTGTGTGCGTGTGCGTGTATGTGTTTTTTACTCCAGCTGTGTGTGCGTGTGCGTGTATGTGTTTTTTACTCCAGCTGTGTGTGCGTGTGCGTGTGCGTGTGTGTGTGTGTTTTTTACTCCAGCTGTGTGTGCATGTGCGTGTATGTGTTTTTTACTCCAGCTGTGTGTGCGTGTGCGTGTGCGTGTGTGTTTTTTACTCCAGCTGTGTGTGCGTGTGCGTGTATGTGTTTTTTACTCCAGCTGTGTGTGCGTGTGCGTGTGCGTGTGTGTGTGTGTTTTTTACTCCAGCTATGTGTGCGTGCGTGTGTGTGTGTGTTTTTTACTCCAGCTGTGTGTGTGTGTGTTTTTTACTCCAGCTGTGTGTGCGTGCATGTGTGTTTTTTACTCCAGCTGTTTCAGTGTGACAATCTGGTCCATCCCTTATCTTGTGTTGCTTGGAAAGTGTGGCATTGTTGGTCTGATCTTGTGGCACATCTGTAAGTTTTAAAATCAGACATCTAAAAGGGGGAAAAAAGTGTCTGGGATCAAATATCTCCGGTTTTTGGATGGATTTGGTTTCAATCTTCAAGTGACTTTCAGAAAATCTGACAACAAGATGAAGGTTCAAAGGCTTTGAATATCAACATCAAAAGTTTGCTAAATAAATAGCTCAACATGACAGAGGTCTGCTTGGAGAGTTTAAAGACATGACATCAAATCTTTGATTTTTGAAGCATTCTGTCCTCAAGAAAAACTGAAACTCATACATCCAAAAGTCACTTGTGGTAATTTTATCACCAAATATTCTGACTCCGAGTCATAATTTGTATTTGCTAATTTTATGTGTTGTTCTGTCTCCCTGAATGGGGGAGGCGCTGTCACTTTGTTCTGTGCTCTTTAGGAGTTGCAGGTGGAGGCTGCTGATTGGACAGGAGACTGATGGCAAAGCCTTTAAAAAGGCACCTGTGGCTCCTCTTCTCCTCTTTCAAACTGACCAGGCTGCTGTGTGATGATGACCTTTTTTTGTTGGGTAAGTATTTATTATGATTGTTTTTTTCTGGTTTTTCTTTAATCATCTAAACAAGTGTATAAAAAATATGTTCAATGCTGATCTGTTGACGTTCAACTACCTTTTAAATACAAAGAAATATCAGCATAAAGCTCTTGGTTGAAGAGTCAGGTGTTTTATTTGTTTTCACTGTAGTCTGTCCTTCATTAGAAAGAAACCGTGTAAAAATAAAATCTCCTAATGTTGCATTAATCGATGATTTATTGTCTCGCCAATTAAACCATCTGACTCACGTGTCAGGGAGAGACAGGTGACTTTTTGCCGTTCATTACGCACGTTTTCCTTTCTCCGACTGTCAGTTAAGCGGACAGGGTGAGAGACGGGCAAATCAACCCTTCATCTCGGCGTTATGTGGGTCCTTTCTATCTCTGAAAAATCATTCTGTGGGTCTGATATCTTGGTGTAGTGAGTTTTACGCGTGACACGGCGCACAGTTAGAGGAGTTGTGCGGGATCGACTGCCTTCTGACGGGCTTGATTTTGTACTTGTGAATGATTTGGCTTTAAAAAACGTGTTTCCCGATTCCACAGAATGAAAAGTAAAAGAAAATCCTACTGTTGTCGCTCCTGCTGCCCCGACTCGTCCTGTCCTCCTGCGTGCGCCATTACGCTGCCAAGTGTCCCAAATGAGTTCATGTGACGCAACAGAGATCCCGTTTTTGCAGAGTGGCTCATAGTTTAGGTAACATTTGTTGGTCGGTTTTTCCCTGTTGCTGTGAACACATCTCAGACCCTCGTGGAGAAAAACGTCTCACTGCTCAGATAATTAGCTTTTCTGCATTTGAAGTGTTGCTCACAGTTAAAAAAAATATCAAACAAAATCATGCAAGATGTTCTCAGTCTGACAAAAAGACAGATAAAATTGGTCTACTTGAATTTGCTATTTAGTTTTTTTTTGTTCTCCTGATGCTGGCACTTTGTTCTGTTGTTTCAGAGTTACACCTGGAGGCTGCTGATTGGACAGGAGACTGATGGCGCCTCATTAACACAGCTGTGGATCCCATCAGTGACTCCTCCTCTTCCTGTCTGCCTCATCACTTTGTGCTAATTGGTGATTAGATGATTGTTGTAGTGAAGTTTCTTTTGTATATATTGTAAATATTCTGTATTGCTGTAACAGGAAGGAAACCCTTTTTGATTTTCTCTTTTTTATGTTTGGAAGTGAAGTTTCATGTATTTTCTGTCCTTCACTTTGTTAAATGAAGTTGCTGTAAACATTTGAAACTTGTATCTTTGTAAAGAAATGTAAATAAATCCTGTTTGGACTTGATTGTTGTGACACTGGTCATCCTTGGAGTTTGGAAAGAGGAGTCACATTTTTATGCTATGGTCAGGTTTCCTCTAGACTGGACAGAACAATTGTTCCTGTTCTACTTCTGACATTTCAAACTTCAGAGGACAAAACGCAGAGACTCATCTGAACATCAGGATTTGAACCGTCAACCTCAGACTCTTGAAGCTCAGCTGTGTCAAACAGAAGCTACATTTTGAAAGAACGAGACAGCCGGGATTCGAACCTGCTTTCCAGGATTGCGGGTCAGGATCCCACCTCCCTGAGCTAAAACTTTTTTTGCGCAAATGTTATATTTATCATCGTCAATACTGAGGCAAAAACACTTAAAAGACACCTAAGTGCTGGGATTTGATCCTAAACTGCCAACCATCTAACGCCTGTAGCTCATCTCACTGAGCTATACCTCCAGCTCTATAGAATGTGGTCGGAAGTTCTATTTATTATTCACACTGCACTGGAAAAAACCTCTAAATGTGGGAACTGAGTTTTGAATCCATAAACTCATAACACTAAGTGTCTGCAGCTTATCCTTCTGAGCTCTACCTGTAGCTCTTTTGAGGAGAAACACTTTGAGAACATCAGGATCTGATCTTGTTGATCTGAGGATCTTGAGGATCTGTCATGTCTGAGTATGTGTAAAAAATGAAATGGTTCCTAAAGCATTGGTAGAGTGTTGCCATCACGCCATCTACAGAAGTACTCTGATGACAGGGTTATAGTGGGATGTCTGACAGGGGGAGAGGAGGGAGAGTAGGGGAGTGTCTTTGGAGCTTTTGTAGACTGGTGTGAAAATAACCACCTGTTACTGAACATTGAGAAAACAAAGGAGCTGGTGGTTGACTTCAGAAAGTGGAAGTCACCTCTTATTCCTGTCTCAATCCGGGGTGGATGGACATCGACATGGTTCAGTCCTACAAATACCTGGGAATGTACCTGGACCATAAACGCACCACACTTACAAGAAGGGCCTGAACTGACTTTACTCTCTTAGGAAGCTCAGGTCCTTCAGTGTTTCTGTTAACATTCTGAACATTTTTTATCAGAAAAATTGCACGCTCCCTCAAAACTTGCGACATCTGTGGCATTGTGCTGTGTGATGAAACTGCACATTTTAGAGTGGCCTTTTATTGTGAGCAACCTAAGGCACACCTGTGCAATAATCATGCTGTCTAATCAGCATCTTGATATGCCACACCTGTCAGGTGGATGGATTATCTCGGCAAAGGAGAAGTGCTCACTAACACAGATTTAAACAAGTTTGTGAACAAAATTTGAGAGAAACAGGCCTTTTGTGTGCATAGAAAATTTTTGATTTTTGCTTTCAACACATGAAAAATTGGAGCTAAAACAAAAGTGTTGCGTTTATATTTTTGTAGGGTATAGTTTTACAGACACTCCAAACACATATACTGTACGTAGATGACAGTATTGTTGCCCCTGTTGTGGACTGCCTTTCTGGTTTTTTGACCTTGGACTGTTTACTAGTTTGTTGATTACTAAATCTCTGAAAAGCTCCCAGTGTCTCTGTCACATGTCTGCATTTGGATCCTCACAACTCTGTCTGTGAACTCTGACAATTTCTGTCCTCTGAAGGTAATTTATTAGAGCCATATTTATGTCATAACATCACTGAATCAATAGAGTGCATCACTTTCACTAACCTACAATATGAGCCTGTGCTAGCTGTGTTTTACTGCTTGTGACTGTAAACGTTAATTCAAGGCTAAATTAGCAAACCTGGAAACTACTAATCCAACAACATGGAGACATTTAGCCTCAGAAACCAGATATTTAGTAACTTTTTAGCAGACTGCTTTGACTGACCTCTATGCTCCAGTGAAAATAAAGTGCTTGTGTCCTTTGACCAGAAAAAGGGTGAAAAAAATCAGAAGAAATAATATTAGTTTCAGGAATCAGACACTGTTTAATGTTCTTCACCATTTATATAGATTATTCCACTTTAGCCAGACAACAGGGACCAGCCTGAAAAAACAAGTTTCTGTAATTAAGGGACTAAACTAAACTGAATTTAACCAATTTGGTGACCGTTTTGTTCTACAGTAAAAAACAAAACAAGAAAGAGATTCTCTTTAAATTGATTTTTGACTCCTAAATTACTTTATATATAATTAACATCATCAACTGAACAGTGATAAGATGATCTTTTCAAACAATCCATTTTTACTTCACAAATTTAACATAAAGCATGTAAAACGACTCACCACATACTTTCTATGCTCTGTGGAAAGTAGTAGGTAATAATAATAGTGACTGCTGACCAATGATGGCAGCCTAGAAGGACCAAAAAACTCAAACTCAAATCTGCAATGGGATGATGAGAATGAGAAATCAATGAGGGATCAATGAGAAAAACAGCCAAAATCTTACACATACAGTATAAAGTATTTATTTCATCAAGAAGTATCAAATTATTTAAAATTGTTTCTATAGTAAATTTGAATATGATTCCAATTTATATTTAGAGCTGAGTAGGAGAGAATGTAGAGTCTAACAATAAATCATTCTAAAAAACATTCAATACAGAGTGGAATCAAGACATCCACATGTAGAAAGGGCAGGGTGGATTAACAGATAATTCTAATTTAATATAATATGATATAATAATTTAATATTTAATATACTATATAATTTAATATATAATATACTATATAATTTAATATATAATATATAATATACTATATATTTTAATATATAATATACTATATATTTTAATATATAATATATAATATACTATATAATTTGATAATTTAATATATAATATATAATATACTATATAATTTAATATAATAATTTAATATATAATATATAGTATACTATATAATTTAATATAATAATTTAATATAATATATATATAATAAACAAATACAAAAATAATATATATATATATATATATATATATATATATAAAATTTATTTATTTATTTATCCATCTATTATTTATTTAATTATCCATCTATTTATCTAGCCATGTATTTATTTATTTGATTATTTATCTATTCATTTATTTATCTATTTGTTTGTTTATTTATTTACTTATTTATCTATTTGTTCATTTATTTATTTAATTATTTATATATCTATTCATTTATCTATACATCCACTTGTTTATTTATTTAATTATTTATTTATCTATTTATTTATATATACATCTACTTGTTTATTTATTTATCTATTTATTTATTTAATTATTTAATTATTTATTTATCTATTTATTTCTTTATTCGTTTACATTATTTATACTTTTCAATAAGAGCAGGTCTAAACCGACTCTTTGTGAGACCCAACACTCCACCATGAGCAAGCACTTTGGCGACAGTGGCGAGGAAAAACTGCCTTTTACAGGTAGAAACCATCGAGCAGATCCGAGACTCATGGTGGACGGCCCTCTGCTTTGACCGGTTGGGGTGAGAGAGAGAGAGAGAGAGAGAGAGATAGGGAGGATAGGTGGAGACAGAGAGAGAGAGAGAGAGATAGAGAGAGCAAGAGAGAGAGAGAGATAGGGAAGATAGGTGGAGAGAGAGAGAGCGAGAGAGAGAGAGAGAGATAGAGATAGGGAGGATAGGTGGAGAGAGAGAGAGCGAGAGAGAGAGAGACATAGGGAGGATAGGTGGAGAGAGAGAGAGAGAGAGGTAGGGAGGATAGGTGGAGAGAGAGAAAGAGAGAGAGACAACAACAACATGTGCAACCACAACAACAATAATAGCTAAAAGAAAATTACATTATGCAGTATCTATAATACCTACACATAACTACGCTGATAATAATGATATTAATAATGATGATGATAATAATAGTAAAAATAATAATGGTGATGATAATAATCTCATCCTTACTGATGAGATCCCATCTGGACACTGTGCCACAGCCTGGTTGTGTTAGAGTAGGGAGAGAGAGTTCATTATTCCAATCAGTTCTTAACACAAAACACCTGGAATAATGAGCTCTCTCTCTCTACACGAAACACAACCATGCTGCCACACTGTCCATTGGGCAAGCGAGGCAGTGCTGGTGAATGCATGCTTCTTCACAGTCTGCACCCCTGAAGTGAACTCCTGCTTCTTCTTGGGAGACCTGAACCTTCCCATGTCAAGCCTGCTCTGGTGTCTGGCAGCAAATGTTTTCACATACCCCAGACTCATCAGGAGATGATGAATCCACCTCTGAGGAGATGGGATGTGGCATGGTGGCAGCAGCCATGGAAAAGACACCAGGATGGGAGGAGGCGTCAGCCATGGAGGAGACACCAAGATGGGAGGAGGTGTCAGCCATAGAGGAGATACCAGGACGGAAGGTGGCAGCAGGCTGGAAGGAAGCAGAAGCCATGGAGGAGGCAGCAGGCTGGAAGGAGATGGAGAAGCATGGATTTTCCAAGAGACTTGTTGAAGTTGATGCCCCAGCAGTGACTGGTTGAACTCCTACAGGCTCGCCCTGTTTGGAAGACAACAACAAACAAAAATTAGTTTACTGCATAAATAAGTGCAACAGTAAAGACGACTTACAACAGAGACAG
This sequence comes from Chaunax sp. Z400, assembly GCA_037577475.1. Lineage (NCBI taxonomy): Eukaryota > Metazoa > Chordata > Actinopteri > Lophiiformes > Chaunacidae > Chaunax > Chaunax sp. Z400. The sequence goes on along the minus strand of CM075200.1, from coordinate 82,820 downwards.
ACCAATGAATAAACACTGCTGTACTTACAGAGGCTATACGGCCAGGCTGGGGTGTAGAACAGTAGGAGAAGGGCTGGAGGTCCTCTTAGCCACTAAATTTAGAGGAGATACATGAGAAGACAATAGAGTTAAAAAGTGAACCTGTCTCACAGAAACCAGAAGGAGAATAGTAAGACAATAAATGTTTCTAACCTGCTGGTTTGTGAAAGCTACAGTCAGTCTCTGTTCTCAGCTCCACCAGATACTCTGCCAAGCTGTCAACTCTGTCCATGCCTGGAACACCAGAATCATCTAGTCTGAAAAAATCAGAGATGAGATGAGCAACAAAATCTAAGAAGTGGAGCTCAGTGCAGATAGAATGGTTTCTTAACACATAATTATGTTTTTACATACCAGACTCATCAGGAGATGATGAGTCCACCTCTGAGGAGACACTAGGTTGTGGCATGGAGGCATCAGCCATGGAGGAGATACCAGGCTGGGAGAAGGCAGCAGCCATGGAGGAGATACCAGGCTGGGAGGAGATACCAGGCTGGGACAAAGAAGCAGCAGGCTGGAAAGAAGCAGAGGTCATGGATATCAGTTTATGAGCAGCTCAGTGTTTGGTTAGCTTTGGCTATGGGATTAGCAAAAATAAAGCCTGGTTGAATTGAAATGTATTTAAGAATTTAAGAACAGCCACAAAGCAAAGGTTTTATGTAGCCAGAAATCAATTTGACATACCAGAGTATTTTTCAGGTGGTCTGAAGGTTGTCACAAATCCCCGGCCAATCACCTTCAAGCTGTTGGTGTTGACACTGTGGGTCAAATCCCAGAGTAGGTGAGCAGAGATGAGGACCTGCTCATCACTGGCTCAGTACCCCGATCCTTGATGTGGTCCATGCGGGAGAGGAAGTCTTTGCCGTACATAGATAGCAGTCAGTGATTGGTGGAGATGTCAGTGGGCTCTGGAGGAACCTGGCAGATCACTGGGATGAGGCTGGGCCGATCCACAAAGTCAGCACACTCTCCAAGATAGTGTTCCATGTGGTGTCTGGTGGTAGATGAGGGCTGGAACAGGAGGCTCATACCAAAGGTTCAAGTCTGGCTGCAGTGCCAGACTGAAAGACGGTGTTGGTAAATCCACCTCTGGTCCTGCACAGGGATGGACTTGCTCATCTCACTTGACAACCAGAAAGAAATTGAAGCCCCAGCAGTGACTGGCTGAACCCCTACAGGCTCAACCTGTTTGGAAGACGACAACAACAAACGAAAATTAGTTAACTGCATAAATAAATGCAACAGTAAAGACGACTTACAACAGAGACAGACCAATGAATAAACACTGCTGTACTTACAGAGGCTATACTGCCAGGCTGTGGTGTAGAACAGGGTTAGGGCTCCACATAGAGGATGGAGTAGGAGAAAGGCTGGTGGTTGTCACAGAGACCATAGCAGGGGTCCTCACAGAGGATGGGTGAGAAGAGGGGCTGGAGGTCCTCCTCGGTACTAAATTGAGAAAAAATACATGAGAAGACAATGGAGTTAAAAAGTGAACCTGTCTCTCAGAACCCAGAGGGAGAATAGTAAGACAATAAATGTTTCTTACCTGCTGGTTTGGGAGGATTTAGCGGCTGAAGGAGACCTATAACTGATCGAGCCAGTGCTGGATCATGAGATCAGCTGTCTTGGGTGTCCAGTGAACAGGGTCTCTTGGCTGAGTCCTGAAGTGCACCTGATCAAGTCCTGACAGAAAGATGCAGTCGTCCTCAATGTACTTGTTCAGGTTCACCAGTTGCTCCTTCTGCTTTCTGTCCAGTCTCTCGCAAAAGTTAATGACTGGTACATAAAGTTCAGCGTTGGGAAACTTTTCCTCGGCCATGTTCAACAAATCGTCGAGTTGTTGGACCATGCTCTCAGTCGTTTGCTTTCGGAGACAGTTGTTCAGGCCTGCTGACAACACCAGTTTCTCCACAGACTTGTTTGGGGGAAGCCTCCTGAGCATCTCGGTCAGATGGAAAAATTGGGCCCCTGGATAGCTGTCTATCTGAATGTTTGCATCAGAAAATCCAGGGACCCGGGCGAGATTTGAGTCCCCCAGGATAATGATGGGCTTCTTGGGGTGAAAGCTCCAATCTTCAAGCTTGCGCTGGGTTCTTTGGTGGACTGTAGGTTCCCAGCTTGAAGGTCTAGTGGCTCGTCGCTGTGCACGAGGTGGGGTGGTCTTCCTCTTTGGCTTTTGTTTCAAGACAGTCTGAAAAGAAAAAAAACAGCATGTTTGATTTCACTTATAAAGCTTTCCTGTTGGTTCAGGGGTTCACTGAGCCCCCTAGTGGCTGTAGCCAGGAAAGTATACAGGGATTTAAATGTCTGTATTTTCTAATAACACATAATTAATCGTTTGTTTAATTTTTAAACTTTTGAACAGTAGCAGATAAGGCATTGAGTTTTTGGGAAAATGTCTGACTGGGTATGATATGATGTTTGACATTAGACAATGTTAACTTTTAGTATTTCTTACTGCTTGAATATATTTATGTTTATATATCTTCTGTATGTAATGTGTATCTTATGGCTGCAGCATGGGTGAAAAGCCTAAGACAAATTTCTCACCTCGTGGGACAATAAAGTTTATCTTATCTTAATCATTTATTGTGATGCCTTGCTCTGTAATAATACATATTAATTGTGATTTGATTAAGATCTTTTCAACTGCTAGAAATACTTAAACTCTGAAATATATTGGAGCTTGTAATAATACAACTAGTTGGAAAGGCCTTTAGTCTGTGATTCATTGTTTTTCACCCAACTCTGTAGCTGAACCATTAGCTAGCCTAGCTCTTTCATTAGCCAGCCTAGCTCTTTCATTAGCCAGCCTAGCTCTTTCATTAGCCAGCCTAGCTCTTTCATTAGCCAGCCTAGCTCTTTCATTAGCTAGCCTAGCTCTTTCATTAGCCAGCCTAGCTCTTTCATTAGCCAGCCTAGCTCTTTCATTAGCTAGCCTAGCTCTTTCAATAGCCAGCCTAGCTCTTTCATTAGCTAGCCTAGCTCTTTCATTAGCTAGCCTCGCTCTTTCATTAGCCAGCCTAGCTCTACCAGCATAGCTCTTTCATTAGCTAGCAGCTAACAGCTTTTAGCCATTTGCTCATCACTTTTTGGGTACATTAGTTTACAAAATACACATTAAATTTCGTCCTGATTTTTTCTGACCAATTCAATTTCAAACTGCAGCTGTGATCTGAAGTCTAGTAAATAGTAGTTGGGATGTAAAATATGAGCTCACCTGTAGCTTGAGGTTCTCCTGCTGGAAGACCTGGACCTCTTCTGTCATCTGGGCTTCCAGGGCGGACAGCTGACGCTGGAGAGACAGGATGTCATGGTCTCTCTGTCGGATCTCCCCATCAGCGTACCGGAGGTCAGCCCGCAGCTTGGTGTTGGACTCCTTCATGTCCGACTGTCTCTTCTTCAGGTGGATGTTGTCCTGAAGCAGCTGCTGCGAGACACCAGGACGGGGCTCCCGGTGTTTGGGGGCCCTCCTCACGTCCTTGTCAAAAGTCTGTCCAGAATGAGCAAAAACATCCATCTGTTTAATATCACACTGTAGGAAATGTATTTGTCCCTATATAGAAAATATATGAGTGGAAACCACATTTATACGATGAAATAAAGCCTATATTTATTATATATGAGTTGAAAACGCTGAAAATCATAAAATAATACATTGGTTAATCTGTAGCTTTAGCGACAAACAGCAGTAATCTGGTCGGTAAGTAAAAACGTATTTCCTGGTATTCTTACCTTGCCTCCACGTCCAGACATGTTGGTCGATAAAGATGATATATTGATTAGATGTTGATTAATGATCGATGAGATGGTTGAATGATCCAAAAACCGAACGTAACAACAGTGTATTAGAAAGATATTTCACTTAGCAAACACAATGTTTAGCAGTTCAGTAGCTGAATCAGTCAGATGTAAGCGGTTAGACTCACAGGAAGGAGCCGTTGTTTCGCCGGACATTATATACGATCTCAGGATCCATGGATGACGTCACGTTAAACTCGCCGCCATTTTTGTTTTTCTCCGCGTAGAAATGTCTTTTTTATTCGTTTCTTTTTTATTTATTTATCTGTCACTGTTAGTATTTATTTTAAACTGCATGCGTGGGTATTTTGCTCAGATCGTGCTAAATAAAATAAAATAAAATAAAAACATATACCAGCAACTTTTTTTTTGTTTTTGTTTTTTTGCTGTGGGTTATGTAAAGAAATACATCCATTCATTTACAACACTGAGTTTTATTATATTGTGGCAGGATGGGTTTGTTCCCCCTCCTCTGCGTCATTGATTGGCCTTCAGGTGCTTCACCTTGGCTCTGACTGCGGGGCGGCGCGGAGCCGCTACATCTGCTGACAGCTGTGTGTGATTTCCTTCTTGCGGGAGTCTGGTGTCAGTGTGGCGGTGTGCGTTTGGCGTGTGGGTGAGGCTGTCGTGAACGGGGGGGAATCATCCTCTATTGACGTGCCCGGTGCATCTGAGCTGAGCACGAACAGCTGTCTTCGGGCTGCACGTCGCCGGTGCTCTGCTCGGAGCCGTGGGCTGGTACCGCTTCTTTTGGCTTTTACCTTCCCTTTGCGCTACGTTTTCTGCGCCATAAGCTGACAAGACAATGCTATTTTTGTAGCTCTCTGCGCGGAGAGGCAGCCTGGCCCTTGGTGCTGGTCCCCTTCACGGTCCCTGATTTAGTTTTGGTTTGATGTGCGGTGTTCACGTGTAGTTTTTGGATCCCTTCCTTTTTTTCTTTTTTTTTGGGTCCAGCTGCCGTGGTAAGCCCCCGTCCTGCTCCTGGCCCTTGTTTCAATAAAAGTACATTTTAATATGTTATATTGTTTAATAAATTTATATGGTTAAATGGGTTATATGGTTTGTATGTTTGTTTACATTCATTTCAGAGAGACGGACTGACTGGTGGGTGAGATAGCTTGACTTTTAACGAGAGAGAGAGAGAGAGAGAGAGAGGCCTGTTGCGCTGTCAGTTCATAAAGTCTTAATAGAGACAGTAGGCCAATATAAATAAATGACAAGGAAATATGAGGTGAATTCAGGTGTGTTGGGACATTAGGGGGCGGTACAGTGACGTGGTGGTTTACACTGTCGCCTCACAGCAGCTGAGAGTTTCAGTGATCATTATAGTGATTGTTCAGGAATAGACCTTTAACTCCTGAGACATTTAGTTCAGGTCTAACTTAGTTTCCAATGAGCCAGCATGAACAATGGACAGCTGATTTGGGTTTATAAATTATTTCCACCTTGTCAATATTACTGCCCACAAAATGCCCCCACTTTGGGCATTTTGTGGGCTTTCCCACTGTAGCGCCCCACCTAGGCCCACACATGCCCACAGTGGCCTCACACGACCCCAAAGCCAGTCAAAGAGGAAACTGTGGGTCTACAGTGTCACACATGGGCAACACACACACAAGCCACACACTTTGGGCTGTGGGTGTGTTGTGTGTGTGTTGTGTGTGTGTTGTGTGTGTGTTGTGTGTGTGTTGTGTGTTGTGTGTGTGTTGTGTGTGTGTTGCCCGACTGTGTGCCTACATCGTGTTGGTCCTTATTGAATAACAAAATTAGTTTGGCTTTGTAGCTGCAGAATAACACAACCATTACTAATACATATGCAGAATAATTGCACTTGTTGTGATAAAGTGAGAGGCATATGTTCCAGACACTAACATCAATTATTCTTAAATTAAAAGAAAACAATAAATTGAAATTTATTCACAAAATTGAACATGAAACTTTACTTCTTTCAACTCAGAAATGAATCACGTGAAAGATAACATTAGCATTGAACATATGAACCTATACTGTTTATAAAAAATCAGTTGTCCTCCTTGGCCGTCTTGAGGCTGTGGCCCTGCTGCTCTTGGTGACACCATCTGAAGTGGGAAATAAAACAATTGAAAAAAAACAAAAAAACAATGCATTTCCAACAAAGGAAGCTTCCCAGGGCACCAAAAGTCTTTTGAGGAATTTAGGAAGTAAACCAGCATTCTGACTCAAGGAACCTGAGATGAATTAGAGTTCTTAGAGGATGGTTCCATAGAATAACATTATAGTGATTGGCTCTGGTGCCTCATCCTTTTGCTAAAAGACATCAGATGTCAACGCAGTCACGTAATTATCACAAATGACAGGGAGCAAGGTCATAGTTCAAGCAAATAATTACATTATTATTACAGCCTTCTTCCTTATTAAAGTTTGAGAAAACAGTTGAATAAATAGGCTTCTGTTTGTGTTGGGTAAAAATAATATTTATTTTTTAATAAAACATACAGTTTTGGAATATTTTAAGAACAAATACAAAGGACAAACACCATAGGAGCCTCTCAGGAACATTCAAGCTCCTTACTAGAAAATGTATCACCAAAGGGATAGTATGTGTCCATCCATCCAAGTCCAAACTTTTCTTCCTCATCTTTACATGCTGTGTTTTTTGCTCACTTTAATTGTTGATACAAGGATCCATTACTGCTTTTTGAATGTATTAGTGAAAACATTGCATTTTCCTTGCAAGGCAGAAACACCTGAACGCATCTCACCTCGTCTTGCAACTTTAAATATGACAATCCTCAATAATATGCATTTGTTAGGCCCATTTATTTGCTCTACAATATAGAGTGAAGCTTGTTAAACGTGACGATATTAAATGATGAAGTTACATGATTCTTAAGTTTGACTTTTTAATACAATTAGTCAAGTCTCCTTCAGTCATGTTGCGGGGGAGACAAGATTTGTTTGCAAGACTTTAACTCAGCATCAAAAATCTAAATGAAATCTTTAACACTTTAAATGTGTGTAACTTGAGAATAATGTCCAAGGAATGGTTGTAAAAGGAGCTAAACACATACAGACATACGTATAGTGATACGGCGCACAGTTAGAGGAGTTGTGCGGGATCGACTGCTTTTTGACGGTCTTGATTTTGTACTTGTGAATGATTTGGCTTTAAAAAACGTGTTTCCCGATTCCACAGAATGAAAAGTAACAGAAAATCCTACTGTTGTCGCTCCTGCTGCCCCGACTCGTCCTGTCCTCCTGCGTGCGCCATTACGCTGCCAAGTGTTCCAAATGTTCAGTTCATGTGACGCAACAGAGATCCCGTTTTTGCAGAGTGGCTCATAGTTTAGGTAAAATGTGTTGTTCGGTTTTTCCCTGTTGCTGTGAACACATCTCAGACCCTCGTGGAGAAAAACGTCTCACTGCTCAGATAATTAGCTTTTCTGCGTTTGTAGTGTTGCTCAATGTTCAAAAAATATCAAACAATCATGCAAGATGTTCTCAGTCTGACAAAAAGACATAAAATTGGTCTACTTGTATTTGCTATTTAGTTTTTTTTGTTCTCCTGATGCTGACACTTTGTTCTGTTGTTTCAGAGTTACACCTGGAGGCTGCTGATTGGACAGGAGACTGATGGCGCCTCATTAATACAGCTGTGGATCCCATCAGTGACTCCTCCTCTTCCTGTCTGCCTCATCACTTTGTGCTAATTGGTGATTAGATGATTGTTGTAGTGAAGTTTCTTTTGTATATATTGTAAATATTCTGTATTGCTGTAACAGGAAGGAAACCCTTTTTGATTTTCTCCTTTTTATGTTTGGAAGTGAAGTTTCATGTATTTTCTGTCCTTCACTTTGTTAAATGAAGTTGCTGTAAACATTTGAAACTTGTATCTTTGTAAAGAAATGTAAATAAATCCTGTTTGGACTTGATTGTTGTGACACTGGTCATCCTTGGAGTTTGGAAAGAGGAGTCACATTTTTATGCTATGGTCAGGTTTCCTCTAGACGGGACAGAACAATTGTTCCTGTTCTACTTCTGACATTTCAAACTTCAGAGGACAAAACGCAGAGACTCATCTGAACATCAGGATTTGAACCGTCAACCTCAGACTCTGGAAGCTCAGCTGTGTCAAACAGAAGCTACATTTTGAAAGAACGAGACAGCTGGGATTCGAACCTGCTTTCCAGGATTGCGGGTCAGGATCCCATCTCCCTGAGCTAAAACTTTTCTTTTGCGCAAATGTTATATTTATCATCGTCAATGCATTTGCTTTAGTCAATCAGATTGACTAAAGCAAATGTGTAATTAATGACTTGGGGCAAGAGCTTCCGAAGTTGATAACATGGCATTTTAAAGATCAATAAATGACATTCAGCCTGTGTAACATTGTCTTGTAACTGTCTGCTGTTTTTCAACCCTTGTCCTTTTAAGGCTCCGCATGCTTTGTGTGCACAATGCTCTGTTCTCAGAGTCTAATCCAAGAGTACCCAATACTTAGAATCTCTCTCAAGCAAAAAACGTGGAAACGTGGCAATGAGAGGGGGCAGGACTCACAGCAAAGGGTCCTAGTCTGCTGCCAAAGACTCAGCCTTGATACATGGGGCCCAGGCTCCATCTGGTCAAGAGATTTCACTCACAATTATGAAGAATACTAACTATTGCTCTCATAAAACACTTTTACCCCTCAACACCAGTCATGTCAACATATTTTTAATACAGAACTATTAATAAAACTACTAAATAAAATATTTTGTCTGTAAATGTATGTAATTCAACATGGCACAGTACACAGATGTTTTAATTATGAAAATCATAGCACCGTCACAGAGAGCCATAATTCTGAAACAAAAGTGCAAAATAATAATTCAATACTTCAACATTTTCCCCCCTCATCCTCTTCCTCCCTGCATCTCCCCCCCACTTTTCCCCTCCCTCTCATGTTGGACTCTTGAGTGGTAACATGAGCAAAACGCTGACTCAAGCACAAGCAGCTCGCACTTACCCGAATGAACTTTGATTGAAATCATAGCACCGTCACAGAGAGCCATAATTCTGAAACAAAAGTGAAAAATAATAATTCAATACTTGAACATTTTTCCTCCCTCACCCTCAGGATTTCAAACACAGGGGAGACGTTTAAAGCAAATAAATCTTGAATGAAACAGTCAGTCTTTGGTAATGACAAACAAAGCTGATTCTGCCTCTGCAGCCTGCCCTGGAGCCCTCACCTCCAGCCACTCCATACCGGCTAGCCACACACCTAAGCCCCAGTCGGAGCCTCCACCTCCATTCCTCTCTTTTTCCTCTTTCTTCTTTCACTTCTTCCGTCCCTCTGCAGCCTGCCCTGGAGCCGGCTGACCTCCATCCACTCAGTACAGGCTAGCCCGCACTCAAGCCCCAGTCAGTTACAGCCCCAGTCGGAGCCTCCACCTCCGTCCCTCTGCAGCCTGCCCTGGAGCCCTCACCCCCAGCCACTCCATACCGGCTAGCCCACACTCAAGCCCCAGTCAGTCACAGCCCCAGTCGGAGCCTCCACCTCCATTCCTCTGCGGCCTGCCCTGGAGCCGGCTCACCTCCAGCCACTCCATACCGGCTAGCCACACACCTAAGCCCCAGTCGGAGCCTCCACCTCCATTCCTCTTTTTTTCCTCTTTCTCTTTCACTTCTTCCGTCCCTCTGCAGCCCGCCCTGGAGCCGGCTGACCTCCATCCGCTCAGTACAGGCTAGCCCGCACTCAAGCCCCAGTCAGTCAAAGCCTCAGTCGGAGCCTCCACCTCCGTCCCTCTGCAGCCTGCCCTGGAGCCGGCTGACCTCCATCCACTCAGTACAGGCCACTTGTTGATCTGAGTTTATAGGATCAAATCCCAGTTCCAGCATTTCATTTAGATGTTTTCTCCACAGCAGTGTGAATAATAAGTAGAACTTGTGACCACGTTCAGCAGAGCTGAGGTATAGCTCAGCATGATAAGCTGCAGACACTTGGTGATCTAAGTTTATGGGATCACATCCCACTTGAAGCATTTCATTTAGATGTTTTCTCCACAGTAGTGTGTATAATAAGTAGAACTTGTGACCACATTCAGCAGAGCTGAGGTATAGCTCAGCACGATCAGCTGCAGCCTGATCAGCAGCAGCCCAGTAATGATCTGAGATTGTGGGTTTGAATCCCATTTCCAAAATTTAGATGTTTTCTCCACTGCAGTGTAATAATAAATAGAACTTGTAACCATGTCAAATACAGCTGGATGTATAGCTCAGTATGATAAGCTGCAGACCAGTAATGATCTGAGCTGAGATTATGGAAGTGTGACCTGCGATTCCTGACCCGGGATTGTGGACCTGCAGAAGCAGAAAGACCCACCCAAAAACAAGTCAAGTGTGTCAAGTGTGTCAAGTGTGTCAAGTGTGTCAAGTGTGTCAAGTGTGTCAAGTGTGTCAAGTGTGTCAAGTGTGTCAAGTGTGTCAAGTGTGTCAAGTGTGTCAAGTGTGTCAAGTGTGTCAAGTGTGTCAAGTGTGTCAAGTGTGTCAAGTGTGTCAAGTGTGTCAAGTGTGTCAAGTGTGTCAAGTGTGTCAAGTGTGTCAAGTGTGTCAAGTGTGTCAAGTGTGTCAAGTGTGTCAAGTGTGTCAAGTGTGTCAAGTGTGTCAAGTGTGTCAAGTGTGTCAAGTGTGTCAAGTGTGTCAAGTGTGTCAAGTGTGTCAAGTGTGTCAAGTGTGTCAAGTGTGTCAAGTGTGTCAAGTGTGTCAAGTGTGTCAAGTGTGTCAAGTGTGTCGCTGCTGTGGAGAAAACATCTAAAATGCTTGAACTGGGATTTGATCCCATAAACTCAGATCACCAAGTGTCTGCAGCTTATCTTACAGAGCTATAGCTCAGCTCTCCTGAATGTGGTCAGAAGTTCTACTTATTATTCACACTGCTGAGGAGAAAACATCTAAATGAAATGCTTGAACTGGGATTTGATCCCATAAACTCAGATCACCAAGTGTCTGCAGCTTATCTTACAGAGCTATAGCTCAGCTCTCCTGAATGTGGTCAGAAGTTCTACTTATTATTCACACTGCTGAGGAGAAAACATCTAAATGAAATGCTTGAACTGGGATTTGATCCCATAAACTCAGATCACCAAGTGTCTGCAGCTTATCTTACAGAGCTATAGCTCAGCTCTCCTGAATGTGGTCAGAAGTTCTACTTATTATTCACACTGCTGAGGAGAAAACATCTAAATGAAATGCTTGAACTGGGATTTGATCCCATAAACTCAGATCATCAAGTGTCTGCAGCTTATCTTACAGAGCTAAAGCTCAGCTCTCCTGAATGTGGTCAGAAGTTCTACTTATTATTCACACTGCTGAGGAGAAAACATCTAAATGAAATGCTTGAACTGGGATTTGATCCCATAAACTCAGATCACCAAGTGTCTGCAGCTTATCTTACAGAGCTATAGCTCAGCTCTCCTGAATGTGGTCAGAAGTTCTACTTATTATTCACACTGCTGAGGAGAAAACATCTAAATGAAATGCTTGAACTGGGATTTGATCCCATAAATTCAGATCACCAAGTGTCTGCAGCTTATCTTACAGAGCTATAGCTCAGCTCTCCTGAATGTGGTCAGAAGTTCTACTTATTATTCACACTGCTGAGGAGAAAACATCTAAATGAAATGCTTGAACTGGGATTTGATCCCATAAATTCAGATCACCAAGTGTCCGCAGCTTATCTTACAGAGCTGTAGCTCAGCTCTCCTGAATGTGGTCAGAAGTTCTACTTATTATTCACACTGCTGAGGAGAAAACATCTAAATGCTTGAACTGGGATTAGATCCCATAAACTCAGATCACCAAGTGTCTGCAGCCTATCTTACAGAGCTATACCTCAGCTGTACTGAACATGAAAACACTGATACACCATTCAAATAAAAATCCTGAACAATTCATTGACACTAAAAACAGACAGTCCGTTTTGATAAACAGTGGCACAAAAATATAAAGACAGAAAAGTAAGGCAAGTTCTTTACAAAAAACTGATCCATAGATCAATAACAGACAAATTAAAAAGGCACAAGGTATATATATATATATATATATCGCTGAGGTAAACTGCATTTATGTTTGTGTGGACTGAAGACAATATGATGTCTGTATGGCTTCAAGGAGAACTCCCTTGTGATGATTCAATATTTTAAAGCAAATAAATCTTGAATGAAACTTTGGTAATGACAAACAAAGCTGACTCAAATGTCAGGCCTGCAGAGGGAAGAAACAAAGTCTGGACAAAGCTCTGCTATAGTGAGGTTCACTAGGGATTTCACACCTGGGATTTTGGAATTTGGACCCGGGATTTCGGACCCGCAACCGCGGACCGGCCCGCATGGGTCGGAAGTTCTATTTATTATTACACTGCTGTTGAGAAAACATCTAATTATGGGGACTGTGATTTGATCCAATAAACTCAGATCACTAAGGGTCTGCAGTTTATCATTCTGAGCTATACATAGAGCTTAACAACTTCCTGTTTGGAGTTGATGAACTCATTGTCATTTTAGTGCTTCATATTCAAAAAACAACCTTATGTAACATAGGAACAAATAATAATAGTAGAGAATAAGTATAAAACAAATACTCAAGTAAAACTACCACAAGTATTTCAGTAAATGTACTTTCCACCATCTAAATAATAACAGCAAGTATTGTTTGATTTTTAAAAAAAGATTTATTACTGATACGCCATTCAAATAAAATCCTGAACAATTCATTCACACTAAAAACAGACAGTCCATTTTGATAAACACTGACAAACAGTGGCACAAAAATATAAAGACAGAAAAGTAAGGCAAGTTCTTTACAAACAACTGATCGATAGATCAATAACCGACAAATTAAAAAGGCACAAGGTATATATATATATATATATATATCGCTGAGGTAAACTGCATTTATGTTTGTGTGGACTGAAGACAATATTATGTCCGTATGGCTTCAAGGAGAACTCCCTTGTGATGATTCAATATTTTAAAGCAAATAAATCTTGAATGAAACAGTCAGTCTTTGGTAATGACAAACAAAGCTGATTCAAATGTCAGGCCTGCAGAGGGAAGAAACAAAGTCTGGACAAAGCTCTGCATAGTGAGGTTCATTAGGGATTTCGCACCTGGGACTTTGGACCCGGGATTTCGGAATTTGGACCCGGGATTTCGGACCCGCAACCGCGGACCGGCTCCCTCAAAAACCAAAAAAGCAAAAAGTGGATAATATGTCATCAGAAATCATGGCTATATGAAGTGATTTTAGCTCTTTAACTCCAAATGGAGGAAGAACTGATCTATTTTGGGCCACTGAAAAGAAAAAGAGATGCAGTCTCAGACCTGCAACATCAGACACGTTGTTCCCGACCTGTGATTTCAGACCCAGGACTTGATGTTCCTGCCCTATTACAACCTTCTCATTCTGGCGAAGCCTATATCATATCACCATACATAGCTTTGTAACTATCTGCGCAATTTTTATTTTGACTTCCTCATGTTTAAGAAGAGAGTTGTTCAATTTCCAATAATTAGCTTAATTACCTTAATTACCTACTCTTCCTGCTTATACCTGAGCTGCAGTACGGCGGGTAGGCTTACACTCTATAAACGTAGCTGCAACTTCAGGTCACTTTGCACTATAAAGCTAGAACAGCTATAGCAACTGAAAATGGAAATGTTTGGAAAAATTAATTTGACTTTATTACTCTAAAAATAATGAATTAAATGAAATGAATTATAAAGAATATTGTCAGAACTCTAGTTTTACATTTTAATATGGCTTTATTCTTTTTTTTTTTGTCTATATAATTATTGTGGTGGATGGGTTTGAGAGCCCGAATTGTCCTAGGAAGCTGTGTTGTCCGTGGGCAATTTGCCCCTGATAGGGTCTCCCATGGCATATTGGTCCTAGGTGACAGGCCAGACTAAAAGCGGTCCGGTGCGATGTAGATGGGTTGGCAGACAAGCGCGGAGGCCCTGCCGCACCGATCCCCCGCTGCCAAAACTGGCTTTGGGAACATGGAATATCACCACTCTGGCGGGGAAAGAACCCGAGCTGGTGCATGAGGTTGAGAGATACCGGCTAGACTAGCCGCTGGATATAGTCGGGCTCATCTCAACACATGGCACGGGTTCTGGAGCCAAGCTCCCCGAGAGGGGTTGTACTCTATTCCAAGCTTGAGTTGCACATGGTGAGAGGCGTCGAGCAGGTGTGGATCTACTCGTAGGCCCCCGGCTCGGTGCCTGTACGTTGAGGTTTCCCCCAGCCTTCTTGGAGTCCTTGGATGAGGTGTTGCAGGGTGCCCCTACTGGGGACTCCGTAGTTCTTCTGGGGGACTTCAACGCTCACGTGGGACTTTATAGTTGTGTCATCAGACCTACGACCATATGTTCTGGACACTCGGGTGAAGAAAGGTTCTGAGCTGACCACCACTCCTTTCCTATCTCTCCAGGGTTGGCCATCGGTTCTTCAGCAGGCTATACCACTGTCACCTTGTAGGTATCCTCTGCGAACGTCATCAGCCACTGCAACACATACACAGGAGAACTATAAGAAATACACTTCCTCATGACCTTAAAGCCACAGAAGGGATCCAAATCAAATGCTGATGATTTGAAAGTCAGCTTTTTAACTGACTGTCAAAGTGTCAACAGTAATCTGAAGTAAATCCATATATGTGGTGGACAGAACCTGTGACAGTGTCCTGAACCATCTTGTCAACCTTTCATCGTTTTCAGAGATTAGTTATGATGATAGCTCAGATGTGTCAGAGGGAAAGCAATGAGATTAGAGACAATACTTTAAATTACAGCAAAATAAATGGCCTACCTTCGTTACAGCATGTTGATCAATGTTTGGGCTGACACATGCAATCAGCCCAACATTTCCTTCTCCATCAAAGTGGCTGCCGAACAGCTTCATTAGGGTTGTTTCACTTGATGGAAAAGTCTGGAAGAAAATAAAGACTGTGAAATCGTGCCTACTGGAATATTAGCAATGATGAAAAGAATATTTACAATATTAATATACACACAAATAAAACAGCTAAATATGATGAACAGATTGTAAAATACCAACCGTCTTGTTTCCGGTCCTCTGGCTCTTACGCATGGCTGTAATATATTTCAACAGTTCCTCCTGATCCGTGTTCATACACTCTGTAAATGAGACATCAGTAGAGACGATTGGCTTCTGAACAAACTGACAGTTGATCACAGAAATGGTTTACTTAAGAGAGAAAGTAACCCACTGACCTGTTAAGGTGGCCTCAGTACCGTCCAGGTCAACCATACAGAGCTGGCTGACATTCACCTTATTATCGCGCTGCAAAAATAAAATATCACACTGTTAGTATCACTCAAAAGCCACAGGAATCCTTTGTGAAATTCAAGAACCTTCATTCTTTGAATAAACATTTCACCATAAAGAATGAACAATGTCTCTTAATATGTAACACTAGAGGTGAACGTCACCTGTGGAAGGAGATTCCCATCAGCGTCTATAGGTGCAGAGACCAGCTTCAGAGTGACCACAGCGTGGGACTGTTTGAATTTTGGTTCACGCGTATGGGCGTCTGTCCTTTCCTTTTGTCCTGGAGACAGAGAAGAGCATCATCAAAAAAAAACTAAGAATAAAAATACATTTTAAAATGTTTCAAACTTTGCAAAACTAGATTCAGTCTGCATAAAGGGGAACACAATGACAAAATATAATACTGTTGTATTCAGAACAACATAGTTATTATGACCACTCACCTATCTTAAACACCTGAATAGCATCCTCTGCAGAAAAGACTTGTGTTTGTGCGCCCTTGTGCTTACGCTGATCTTCAAGGAGACTCAGAGTTTTCCTGAAACTAGTTTATGAAAAGACAATGTGTGGCTTTAGTAAGACAAGCAGTCAAAGCTCTGATGAAAAATGTTGGATTTCAACAAATCCAAACACACTGAGGGTACCAGTACCACAGATAACCTGGATTCAAACAGGCATTGTGATTCAGAATGCACACACTGACTCTGAATCCTGTCTCTTACTTTTTATCATTTGGAGGCAGGAGATCGTAGATATATTCACCGTAGATCTCAAAGTACCTCAGGAACACACTGTAACAGTATTGTTGTTCTGGCTCCGGGTCAGCCTTGTTCCTAAGAAACCAAAAGAAAGGCGACATTATGAACAGCAGGCCATGAACTATAAATTCACCTCATCTTAATGAACTATTATCACCATAAATAGTTAAGAAAGTCAAACATTTCTGTACTGACCGTTGATTGTTGGGCTTCTGCCTCTTCAAAAGAAGGTCCTTCCCCTTCTTGAACAACAGCCCAGGTGTGCCGTCTGGGTTGAACGCCTGATGAAGATTGAAAACATTTGAAGTAAATGCCCCCCCCCCCAACTCCAAAAGTGCACAGTATTTGTAAGAGATCAAATAGACAAAATGTTAATGAAGGTTTTACCGATTTTCGAGTCAGAAGTGAGTCGATGCTGTTGAACAACATGTCGAGTGCTCGTGGGAGGATTCCGGGTTCACTGGGTGATCCGATCAAGGTGTAGGTCTTACCACTGTCTGTCGCACCACATGCAAACAGCAGGCCTATAAACACAGACAATCACAACCACTTTATATCCACTTTTCACAGAGACACTTAAGTAATGTATTATATGCTGCTAAAATAAAACATACTTATGATTATAAAACTATATATATTATACTAACTAAAATTATGAATACACATGTACATATACAGATAAATGGGGCTGAACTTGAAAGAGTTAATGAAAATACATTTCTTGGGTTAACTATAGGTGATGGAATCAACTGGAAATCACACATTAAACATGTACAAACTAAACTGTCAAGAAGCATTTCAGTAATAAACAAAGCAAAGCAGGTTCTGGATCAGAAGTCAGTCCACATTCTATACTGTTCACTAGTTTTACCATATTTAAATTACTGTGCAGGGATTTGGGGCAACAACTACAAAAGTTCATTACATTCACTATCAATACTCCAAAAAAGAGCAATACGGGTCATTCACAATGTTGGTTATCTGGAACACACCACTGCATTATTCTACAGTCCAAATTATTACAATTTACAGATATTGTGGAATATCAAACAGCACAAATATTGTTCAAGGCTAAAAACAACCTACTACCAAGAAACATTCAAAAACTGTTCAGTGATCGAGAGGGGGGGTTATAATTTAAGGGGAAAATTCAATTTCAAAATTTACAGTATTCGTACAACCAGGAAAAGTTTTTGTGTATCAATCTGTGGAGTGAAACAATGGAACAGTTTTAGTGTGGAGTTAAAGCAATGTCCAAATATCAACCACTTTAAAATAAGGTATAAAGACATGATTTTCACCAGGTACAGGGATGAATGCAGGGTTTGAAAATCACCAGGTGTTTACAGGGGTGTTTATTTATTTGGTTACTTAATATTTATTCTTTCTTAGTGTATCTTCCTCTTTTTATATAAATGATAATGTAAAGTTGTAAGATATTTGAGTTGGTGTAAATATGTGTTGTAGGTGCATTTATGTGTGTATGTATAATATATGTATAGAATAATAAGGTATAATCACCATAGTGTATATTATTCATTATATTTTATATGATATTAAATATTATATATACTGGATATTATATTACATACATGTATTGTTTAATAGTATATATAATATAGTATAATAAAATATAATATAGTATAATATAATAATATAGTATAGTAATACAATCAATGAGTTATGGAGAAGGGGTGGGATTGAAATAGTTTGGACTTCTTCTCACTCCTTTTCGAATATGTAAACAAGTCAAGTGTTTTACATTTCTTGCTTTATGCTTTTCACTGTCTGTAAATATTATGTCCACTATCTTTACGTATTCGAAATAAACATCTCAATCAATCAATCAAAAAACCTTTGGCTTGTGGCTGAAGCAGAAGCTCTGGGCTTTTCCTGCTCTAAACTATCCTTATTATATCTGCCTGTAAAAATCAGTCAACCTCTAGATTAACGTTATCAAAACCTATCATCACCTGATCAACTAATATGCTTCCAACACTAGAGAGAATAAAATGTACATTTTATGGCTCAGAAAACTCACCATTCTTCCGATGAATGAGGTCCTGAACCAGCGGTTTGGCCACGTCCTCAAACACGTCCTCCTGACTGGCACCACTGCCAAATACCCCGGAGAATGTGTAGTACTGCATCCATAGAGAACACAAAGTAAAACACAATCAAACAATGATGCCATGAACAGAAATCACTGACAGCCTGTATAGAATTTCCACCAACCTTTTCGCGCTGCTCATTTCCGGTAACGCCAGGGGCATTCCGGTCAGCCATCAGAACTGTAGAGGTGTCGCAAAACTCCACAGATTTAAGTTGTTCCAAAACCGGACGAATACGACAAAATACCTATAATACAGATGAAAGATGATGAGATACAGATCATTGTGTCTTTGTGTGTTTGTGTTTGTGTGTTTGTGTCTTTGTGTGTTTGTGTTTGTGTGTTTGTGTGTTTCTGTGTTTGTGTGTTTGTGTGTTTGTGTTTGTGTGTTTGTGTTTTCGTGTGTGTTTTTTACTCCAGCTGTGTGTGTGTGTGTTTTTTACTCCAGCTGTGTGTGTGTGTGTGTGTGTGTGTTTTTTACTCCAGCTGTGTGTGTGTGTGTGTGTGTGTGTGTGTTTTTTACTCCAGCTGTGTGTGTGTGTGCGTGTGTGTGCGTGTGTGTGTTTTTTACTCCAGCTGTGTGTGCGTGTGCATGTGTGTGTTTTTTACTCCAGCTGTGTGTGCGTGTGTGTGTGTTTTTTACTCCAGCTGTGTGTGCGCGTGTGTGTGTTTTTTACTCCAGCTGTGTGTGCGTGTGCGTGTGTGTGTTTTTACTCCAGCTGTGTGTGCGTTTGTGTGTGTGTTTTTTACTCCAGCTGTGTGCGTGTGCGAGTGTGTTTTTTACTCTAGCTGTGTGTGCGTGTGTGTGTGTTTTTTACTCTAGCTGTGCGTGCGCGTGTGTGGGGTTTTTACTCCAGCTGTGTGCGTGTGCGTGTGCGTGTGTGTTTTTACTCCAGCTGTGTGTGCGTGTGCGTGTGTGTGTTTTTTACTCCAGCTGCGTGTGCGTGTGTGTGTTTTTTACTCCAGCTGTGTGTGCGCGTGTGTGTGTGTGTTTTTTACTCCAGCTGTGTGTGCGTCTGCGTGTGTGTGTTTTTTACTCCAGCTGTGTGTGCGTGTGCGTGTGCGTGTGTGTGTGTGTTTTTTACTCCAGCTGTGTGTGCGTGTATGTGTTTTTTACTCCAGCTGTGTGTGCGTGTGCGTGTATGTGTTTTTTACTCCAGCTGTGTGTGCGTGTGCGTGTGTGTGTGTGTTTTTTACTCCAGCTGTGTGTGCGTGTGCGTGTGCGTGTGTGTTTTTTACTCCAGCTGTGTGTGCGTGTGCGTGTATGTGTTTTTTACTCCAGCTGTGTGTGCGTGTGCGTGTGTGTGTGTGTTTTTTACTCCAGCTGTGTGTGCGTGTGCGTGTGCGTGTGTGTGTGTGTTTTTTACTCCAGCTATGTGTGCGTGCGTGTGTGTGTGTGTTTTTTACTCCAGCTGTGTGTGTGTGTGTTTTTTACTCCAGCTGTGTGTGCTTGTGTGTGTGTGTTTTTTACTCCAGCTGTGTGTGCTTGTGTGTGTGTGTTTTTTACTCCAGCTGTGTGTGCTTGTGTGTGTGTGTTTTTTACTCCAGCTGTGTGTGCATGCATGTGTGTTTTTTACTCCAGCTGTGTGTGCGTGCATGTGTGTTTTTTACTCCAGCTGTGTGTGCGTGCATGTGTGTTTTTTACTCCAGCTGTTTCAGTGTGACAATCTGGTCCATCCCTTATCTTGTGTTGCTTGGAAAGTGTGGCATTGTTGGTCTGATCTTGTGGCACATCTGTAAGTTTTAAAATCAGACATCTAAAAGGGGGAAAAAAGTGTCTGGGATCAAATATCTCCGGTTTTTGGATGGATTTGGTTTCAATCTTCAAGTGACTTTCAGAAAATCTGACAACAAGATGAAGGTTCAAAGGCTTTGAATATCAACATCAAAAGTTTGCTAAATAAATAGCTCAACATGACAGAGGTCTGCTTGGAGAGTTTAAAGACATGACATCAAATCTTTGATTTTTGAAGCATTCTGTCCTCAAGAAAAACTGAAACTCATACATCCAAAAGTCACTTGTGGTAATTTTATCACCAAATATTCTGACTCCGAGTCATAATTTGTATTTGCTAATTTTATGTGTTGTTCTGTCTCCCTGAATGGGGGAGGCGCTGTCACTTTGTTCTGTGCTCTTTAGGAGTTGCAGGTGGAGGCTGCTGATTGGACAGGAGACTGATGGCAAAGCCTTTAAAAAGGCACCTGTGGCTCCTCTTCTCCTCTTTCAAACTGACCAGGCTGCTGTGTGATGATGACCTTTTTTTGTTGGGTAAGTATTTATTATGATTGTTTTTTTCTGGTTTTTCTTTAATCATCTAAACAAGTGTATAAAAAATATGTTCAATGCTGATCTGTTGACGTTCAACTACCTTTTAAATACAAAGAAATATCAGCATAAAGCTCTTGGTTGAAGAGTCAGGTGTTTTATTTGTTTTCACTGTAGTCTGTCCTTCATTAGAAAGAAACCGTGTAAAAATAAAATCTCCTAATGTTGCATTAATCGATGATTTATTGTCTCGCCAATTAAACCATCTGACTCACGTGTCAGGGAGAGACTCAAAAAAATGAATCATGGCCTAGTTTAATATTAAGTAATTATATCTATTTGATTTTATGTAAATAATCATATTTTGAAAATGTATGCATTCAAATGACATAGAATCAGCATGAATCTGTTAATTATGAAAACAATTCAATATAATTAGTTAGAAAATATGAAAAAGGTTTAAATATGTTTTGCTATAGAACAAGCATGATTCAATTGGTTAAAATTTATGAGATTGGTTTGCATATCATTTTCAGGAAATTAGATCGTTTTACAGGGGAAATGACGTCACAGGTCTGACTGACTCAACAATTTTGAACCTTTACCTGTTGGCCTGCATCAGACCAGAGAGTGTTAAATTTAGTCCGGATTCACCCAGTCTTCAATTTAACCCGCATGGTGCTATTTATATCAGCTAAGCGCTCTTTGTTTTTACGTCACGCTATTAAAACGAGTCAGTATTTTGAAAACGCGTCGGACTTCAGCCATTGACGACAACAACTGCGCGGTTCATTTTGAAGAAACGTCGAAGGAGCCGTGGATGGCGGGTTGTTCCACCGTATTTGGCTTTGGCGGACTCGGATTCTCTGACCTGCTGTGTTACAAGAGGTTGTTCAGAATCGGAGCTACCGTAAGTAATTAATCACAATGTATTTGTAAGTTTTTACAAGTAAAATCCTACATTTCAAATTGTTTGAGCAGAATTATGAAATATAAAATAAATGTACTTCCACCTTAGTAGGCCTTGGTTTAGTTAAATTAGCTTTTAAGTAACTGGATTGTACATATTAAAATTTAATTTTTATTGTATTGAAGTGTTTTTTCATTGTGCTATTGATCATTAAGCTTAGGATCCAGGTAGGCCTACTGCTTCCCAACATGGCAGGTAACAGAATCTGATGGGTTACAACATTGAAAACGTTTTTAAAAAAGAGTAGAGGGTGATTTTGGTAATACAATGTGTTTAATGCATGTTGTTTTTGTCTTTCTACAGATTCAGAATTCTTTGAAGCATAACATTACGCTGATTTTGGACATCGTCTATGCAGGGGGAACCTCTTGGATTTTGTAAGTATGTAGGCTAAAAAGGCACTGAGCATGATAATACATAGAAAGTTAAATACATCAGATGACTAAGGATGAAACATATTTTGAATCAACAGTACAAGCATTAACATGAGCAACATTAGCATGTCTACTGCATACTTAAAAACATATTTGCATTGTTTGACCTAGGGTTTGATATGTTTTTGCAGGTAGTGTGCTGTAAATCATATTTGGTTTTTTGGTTTTTTTAAAGGAGATTGCTTGTGTTTTGTTTTTCTATCCGTATGTTCTTCTCCACAACTGATAAATTCCTCTTTTCCTTTGTTCACAGATGCTGTATGTAAATGTGGCAGTGGCATCTCAAGTGTGTGGCATCACAGTATCTTCCAGGTATGAGCTGCTAAAAACATTTCAGGCTGAAGCATATCCTCTATGGCCGCAATAGCCGGTATCCATGCATATATGTAGATTGTCCATGTACATTTTCAAGTTGGAAAACCCTTTTAAGGCACATATGATACAACTGCTCAATGCTGTGATTAATGTATTTTTTTCTTTTCAGAATGAAGACCTACACACCAAACGAGGCTGTGTCCTGAGGAGCTCAGGTGTCCACCTTAATGAAGACATGGAGACACTGGTCAAGGAATACGTGGTGAGTGTTTGGCAACCTACTGTCTTAATTTTGTATATGTGTTGTGGATATATTTTCATTGATAGTTTTGTTACTTTCCTCAAAGGCACCCCAGTCTAGCTTTGCCTATGTGCATGAAGTGTGTACTAAAAGACTGAACTATGCAGCTTTCAGTGTGGAGCATTATTGATCTTATAAACCAACCGAGAAGCTTCTCACATGTAAATGACTCTGGAAAATATGAAGCAATTGGTAATACAAAGTGTACATTTTGGAGTAAAAATAGGGAGTAAGGAGTAAAATATGAACTATTAGAGTAAAATTTGATATATACAAGATAATACTCCGAGTCAATTCATATTCACCAAATTTGGATTAAATAACAGGCTTCCTTTTTCATAATTATATTGTATCACACGATAACTCAAACTATTTCATGTATCATTTTCAGATTTTATACCCTCATAGACCTTAGTGCGAGGAAGAACTGGGTTGATTTAGGGAAAGGTTGGTTCCATATTTCTGACACTTGGGAGAGTTTTATCTCAGAAATATAGGGGCCTTAATTTCTCAACCGTTCCTCTGATTTTGTCCAAATTTGGTGCAATTTGAGGAGGTCTATCTTGTATTTATTTGTATATGTTTAATTTTAGTCTAATAGTTCATATTTTACTCACTAGGAGGAGCTTTTTTTAATGAAAAACACTGTTTTTCAGACATAACTTCACATTTAATTTTAGGAGTTCAATCAGGGGAATTGCTTGTACAATGGAGGGGGATTGGCTTTCGGGGATATACCCTTGCTGTCTGGATAACAGCGTAGGCCTAGTTTACCAAAGTAAACACTAACATCTGACTGTGGGGGAGTATTTAACTTTTTGAAGGATCACAATGTATGCAGTTTTTGTTGGCTTGCAGGTTTACTAAAGTACTCTTGGTGGCAAACTTTATAGGCAGCAATGGTAAGTTGAGGTCATTGCAAACTGGTTTGACAGAAATGAAAGGCCAGTTATTGGGTCTTCCTGACTGTTTTGTGTGGTTTTGAAATCGTGGCGTTATTTTGCATTTGAATGGTTCAACATATTTGTAAGTTTGTGAAACAGTGTGCCTTAAATTCTGAATATCCCAATGTGATCAGCAGCTCATTGTTCTCTTTGTTTGTCCTCCAGGACAGTGAACCCAGAGAGGCTGAGGCGCTGATTCCTGAGACAACGATGGGCATACATGTTATTCGGGTGGAGGGCGCTAGTCCAGAAGACAAACCTGCAGATGTAGGTGTTGTGCTTGAAGGCACTGAAGTTCTGCAGAACCTTCAGAGTGTCACCCATGGATGTGTGATGCTCTTTGGACTCATTTATGCACTGAACTTAAGCTATCCAAAGGACCTGAAGTGCCTTTTCGAAGTGTTTCAGAAAGTCCTCACGGAACTGGACACGACCAAGCTTTCACCAAAAGTCCAAGCACTGAAAATTAAGATGCTCCGGTAATGGAGTTTTCCCTCTGTGGTTGACTTGTTGTAAGTACTTGTTCACTTAGTTTCCAACAAAAGTAGTTATTGTTACAGGCCTAGATGGCCTGTTTGGTCAACACTGTTTTGTCTGTGAGGTGTTTCAGTTAACAGAGTGATGGTTATTCAACCTTGCTTGCAGTTCTTGAAAGAGTTTACAGTACACTAGAAGTCAAAATGTGTGGTGGTGAATAAGAGTTTTTTAAGTAAGTATAATACACCTTGTTTAGCTTTAGGTACTGTGTTGTTGTATTCCCACAATGTTAATTAAGGTTTTATTCTAAGTCACATGACCGCACGATCCAGAAGTTAAGGTAAGCGTAACGTGTCAGATGAAAACAACAAATGAAATGTTTGTGTTTTAAATCTGTTCTATTCTTTAAATGCAGTATTAGAAAAGGCGCACCCAGGGATGCATCATTTTATGTGTCCTTTGTAAACACTTCTGTTGTGTTGTGGTTTTGCAGCACATTTTCTAAATGCTGTGCATGTGTTGTCAAATTGATGTCTTCTTAATTTTCTTGTGTTTTGTCTATTTGCATGTGGTTTCTTAAGTTGCAGCTCGTTTGCCCTTGTGCGCCACTGTAGTATTGACTGATCCAAAACCAAAAAAGATGGCACTCTATTTTTATATGTATATTTTGCGATACATGTTTTTATTGGGATTTGAAGACATTTCATATTATGAGTTTTGCACTGGAGTTCACAACAAATAAACTGTGAAACAAGTTTATTGGTGGTCTGACTGTTCTTGTATGTATTTTAATAACAGATTGTAAATGTATGGTGAACAGAAAAAATATATAATTTTAAAAAAAATATATAATTAAAACAAAAAATTAAATTGGGTTTATTTAAAAAAAAGTATATAAATAGAATGCATTTAGAATAAATTCAGTTTATTGCATAAACATAGTTATTAAGTATTTTAAAGACATTAAACGTATTCATTCTGATTAATAAGCATATTTGTATTGAATTGAAACAAATTGCATTTATTGAATAAAAATACATAAAGCTGTTTATTATGTATTTAAAACACATAAAGTTTATTCGAACTATTACATAAATCTCACTTTTACTTATTTCATTCATGTTTTAGTGACAAATATGAATCGCATAAAGTTTATTAGTTTATTTATGTTGAAATTATGTAATTGAAATTCATGGAAAATTTACATGTAATTAAAATACATAAATCTTAAGAATTAGGCTTAGATATTTCTGTGAGTGAGGTGACTTTTTGCCGTTCATTACGCACGTTGTCCTTTCTCCGACTGTCAGTTAAGCGGACAGGGTGAGAGACGGGCAAATCAACCCTTCATCTCGGCGTTATGTGGGTCCTTTCTATCTCTGAAAAATCATTCTGTGGGTCTGATATCTTGGTGTAGTGAGTTTTACGCGTGACACGGCGCACAGTTAGAGGAGTTGTGCGGGATCGACTGCCTTCTGACGGGCTTGATTTTGTACTTGTGAATGATTTGGCTTTAAAAAACGTGTTTCCCGATTCCACAGAATGAAAAGTAAAAGAAAATCCTACTGTTGTCGCTCCTGCTGCCCCGACTCGTCCTGTCCTCCTGCGTGCGCCATTACGCTGCCAAGTGTCCCAAATGAGTTCATGTGACGCAACAGAGATCCCGTTTTTGCAGAGTGGCTCATAGTTTAGGTAACATTTGTTGGTCGGTTTTTCCCTGTTGCTGTGAACACATCTCAGACCCTCGTGGAGAAAAACGTCTCACTGCTCAGATAATTAGCTTTTCTGCATTTGAAGTGTTGCTCACAGTTAAAAAAAATATCAAACAAAATCATGCAAGATGTTCTCAGTCTGACAAAAAGACAGATAAAATTGGTCTACTTGTATTTGCTATTTAGTTTTTTTTGTTCTCCTGATGCTGGCACTTTGTTCTGTTGTTTCAGAGTTACACCTGGAGGCTGCTGATTGGACAGGAGACTGATGGCGCCTCATTAACACAGCTGTGGATCCCATCAGTGACTCCTCCTCTTCCTGTCTGCCTCATCACTTTGTGCTAATTGGTGATTAGATGATTGTTGTAGTGAAGTTTCTTTTGTATATATTGTAAATATTCTGTATTGCTGTAACAGGAAGGAAACCCTTTTTGATTTTCTCTTTTTTATGTTTGGAAGTGAAGTTTCGTGTATTTTCTGTCCTTCACTTTGTTAAATGAAGTTGCTGTAAACATTTGAAACTTGTATCTTTGTAAAGAAATGTAAATAAATCCTGTTTGGACTTGATTGTTGTGACACTGGTCATCCTTGGAGTTTGGAAAGAGGAGTCACATTTTTATGCTATGGTCAGGTTTCCTCTAGACTGGACAGAACAATTGTTCCTGTTCTACTTCTGACATTTCAAACTTCAGAGGACAAAACGCAGAGACTCATCTGAACATCAGGATTTGAACCGTCAACCTCAGACTCTTGAAGCTCAGCTGTGTCAAACAGAAGCTACATTTTGAAAGAACGAGACAGCCGGGATTCGAACCTGCTTTCCAGGATTGCGGGTCAGGATCCCACCTCCCTGAGCTAAAACTTTTTTTGCGCAAATGTTATATTTATCATCGTCAATACTGAGGCAAAAACACTTAAAAGACACCTAAGTGCTGGGATTTGATCCTAAACTGCCAACCATCTAACGCCTGTAGCTCATCTCACTGAGCTATACCTCCAGCTCTATAGAATGTGGTCGGAAGTTCTATTTATTATTCACACTGCACTGGAAAAAACCTCTAAATGTGGGAACTGAGTTTTGAATCCATAAACTCATAACACTAAGTGTCTGCAGCTTATCCTTCTGAGCTCTACCTGTAGCTCTTTTGAGGAGAAACACTTTGAGAACATCAGGATCTGATCTTGTTGATCTGAGGATCTTGAGGATCTGTCATGTCTGAGTATGTGTAAAAAATGAAATGGTTCCTAAAGCATTGGTAGAGTGTTGCCATCACGCCATCTACAGAAGTACTCTGATGACAGGGTTATAGTGGGATGTCTGACAGGGGGAGAGGAGGGAGAGTAGGGGAGTGTCTTTGGAGCTTTTGTAGACTGGTGTGAAAATAACCACCTGTTACTGAACATTGAGAAAACAAAGGAGCTGGTGGTTGACTTCAGAAAGTGGAAGTCACCTCTTATTCCTGTCTCAATCCGGGGTGGATGGACATCGACATGGTTCAGTCCTACAAATACCTGGGAATGTACCTGGACCATAAACGCACCACACTTACAAGAAGGGCCTGAACTGACTTTACTCTCTTAGGAAGCTCAGGTCCTTCAGTGTTTCCGTTAACATTCTGAACATTTTTTATCAGAAAAATTGCACGCTCCCTCAAAACTTGCGACATCTGTGGCATTGTGCTGTGTGATGAAACTGCACATTTTAGAGTGGCCTTTTATTGTGAGCAACCTAAGGCACACCTGTGCAATAATCATGCTGTCTAATCAGCATCTTGATATGCCACACCTGTCAGGTGGATGGATTATCTCGGCAAAGGAGAAGTGCTCACTAACACAGATTTAAACAAGTTTGTGAACAAAATTTGAGAGAAACAGGCCTTTTGTGTGCATAGAAAATTTTAGATTTTTGCTTTCAACACATGAAAAATTGGAGCTAAAACAAAAGTGTTGCGTTTATATTTTTGTAGGGTATAGTTTTACAGACACTCCAAACACATATACTGTACGTAGATGACAGTATTGTTGCCCCTGTCTTACCCCTTTTGATACTGTTGCCTGTTGTGGACTGCCTTTCTGGTTTTTTGACCTTGGACTGTTTACTAGTTTGTTGATTACTAAATCTCTGAAAAGCTCCCAGTGTCTCTGTCACATGTCTGCATTTGGATCCTCACAACTCTGTCTGTGAACTCTGACAATTTCTGTCCTCTGAAGGTAATTTATTAGAGCCATATTTATGTCATAACATCACTGAATCAATAGAGTGCATCACTTACACTAACCTACAATATGAGCCTGTGCTAGCTGTGTTTTACTGCTTGTGACTGTTAACGTTAATTCAAGGCTAAATTAGCAAACCTGGAAACTACTAATCCAACAACATGGAGACATTTAGCCTCAGAAACCAGATATTTAGTAACTTTTTAGCAGACTGCTTTGACTGACCTCTATGCTCCAGTGAAAATAAAGTGCTTGTGTCCTTTGACCAGAAAAAGGGTGAAAAAAATCAGAAGAAATAATATTAGTTTCAGGAATCAGACACTGTTTAATGTTCTTCACCATTTATATAGATTATTCCACTTTAGCCAGACAACAGGGACCAGCCTGAAAAAACAAGTTTCTGTAATTAAGGGACTAAACTAAACTGAATTTAACCAATTTGGTGACCGTTTTGTTCTACAGTAAAAAAACAAAAACAAGAAAGAGATTCTCTTTAAATTGATTTTTGACTCCTAAATTACTTTATATATAATTAACATCATCAACTGAACAGTGATAAGATGATCTTTTCAAACAATCCATTTTTACTTCACAAATTTAACATAAAACATGTAAAACGACTCACCACATACTTTCTATGCTCTGTGGAAAGTAGTAGGTAATAATAATAGTGACTGCTGACCAATGATGGCAGCCTAGAAGGACCAAAAAACTCAAACTCAAATCTGCAATGGGATGATGAGAATGAGAAATCAATGAGGGATCAATGAGAAAAACAGCCAAAATCTTACACATACAGTATAAAGTATTTATTTCATCAAGAAGTATCAAATTATTTAAAATTGTTTCTATAGTAAATTTGAATATGATTCCAATTTATATTTAGAGCTGAGTAGGAGAGAATGTAGAGTCTAACAATCAATCATTCTAAAAAACATTCAATACAGAGTGGAATCAAGACATCCACATGTAGAAAGGGCAGGGTGGATTAACAGATAATTCTAATTTAATATAATATGATATAATAATTTAATATTTAATATACTATATAATTTAATATATAATATACTATATAATTTAATATATAATATATAATATACTATATATTTTAATATATAATATACTATATATTTTAATATATAATATATAATATACTATATAATTTGATAATTTAATATATAATATATAATATACTATATAATTTAATATAATAATTTAATATATAATATATAGTATACTATATAATTTAATATAATAATTTAATATAATATATATATAATAAACAAATACAAAAATAATATATATATATATATATATATATATATATATATATATATATAAAATTTATTTATTTATTTATCCATCTATTATTTATTTAATTATCCATCTATTTATCTAGCCATGTATTTATTTATTTGATTATTTATCTATTCATTTATTTATCTATTTGTTTGTTTATTTATTTACTTATTTATCTATTTGTTCATTTATTTATTTAATTATTTATATATCTATTCATTTATCTATACATCCACTTGTTTATTTATTTAATTATTTATTTATCTATTTATTTATATATACATCTACTTGTTTATTTATTTATCTATTTATTTATTTAATTATTTAATTATTTATTTATCTATTTATTTCTTTATTCGTTTACATTATTTATACTTTTCAATAAGAGCAGGTCTAAACCGACTCTTTGTGAGACCCAACACTCCACCATGAGCAAGCACTTTGGCGACAGTGGCGAGGAAAAACTGCCTTTTACAGGTAGAAACCATCGAGCAGATCCGAGACTCATGGTGGACGGCCCTCTGCTTTGACCGGTTGGGGTGAGAGAGAGAGAGAGAGAGAGAGAGATAGGGAGGATAGGTGGAGACAGAGAGAGAGAGAGAGAGAGAGAGAGAGATAGAGAGAGCAAGAGAGAGAGAGAGATAGGGAAGATAGGTGGAGAGAGAGAGAGCGAGAGAGAGAGAGAGAGATAGAGATAGGGAGGATAGGTGGAGAGAGAGAGAGCGAGAGAGAGAGACATAGGGAGGATAGGTGGAGAGAGAGAGAGAGAGAGGTAGGGAGGATAGGTGGAGAGAGAGAAAGAGAGAGAGACAACAACAACATGTGCAACCACAACAACAATAATAGCTAAAAGAAAATTACATTATGCAGTATCTATAATACCTACACATAACTACGCTGATAATAATGATATTAATAATGATGATGATAATAATAGTAAAAATAATAATGGTGATGATAATAATCTCATCCTTACTGATGAGATCCCATCTGGACACTGTGCCACAGCCTGGTTGTGTTAGAGTAGGGAGAGAGAGTTCATTATTCCAATCAGTTCTTAACACAAAACACCTGGAATAATGAGCTCTCTCTCTCTACACGAAACACAACCATGCTGCCACACTGTCCATTGGGCAAGCGAGGCAGTGCTGGTGAATGCATGCTTCTTCACAGTCTGCACCCCTGAAGTGAACTCCTGCTTCTTCTTGGGAGACCTGAACCTTCCCATGTCAAGCCTGCTCTGGTGTCTGGCAGCAAATGTTTTCACATACCCCAGACTCATCAGGAGATGATGAATCCACCTCTGAGGAGATGGGATGTGGCATGGTGGCAGCAGCCATGGAAAAGACACCAGGATGGGAGGAGGCGTCAGCCATGGAGGAGACACCAAGATGGGAGGAGGTGTCAGCCATAGAGGAGATACCAGGACGGAAGGTGGCAGCAGGCTGGAAGGAAGCAGAAGCCATGGAGGAGGCAGCAGGCTGGAAGGAGATGGAGAAGCATGGATTTTCCAAGAGACTTGTTGAAGTTGATGCCCCAGCAGTGACTGGTTGAACTCCTACAGGCTCGCCCTGTTTGGAAGACAACAACAAACAAAAATTAGTTTACTGCATAAATAAGTGCAACAGTAAAGACGACTTACAACAGAGACAGACCAATGAATAAACACTGCTGTACTTACAGAGGCTATACGGCCAGGCTGGGGTGTAGAACAGTAGGAGAAGGGCTGGAGGTCCTCTTAGCCACTAAATTTAGAGGAGATACATGAGAAGACAATAGAGTTAAAAAGTGAACCTGTCTCACAGAAACCAGAAGGAGAATAGTAAGACAATAAATGTTTCTAACCTGCTGGTTTGTGAAAGCTACAGTCAGTCTCTGTTCTCACCACCAGATACTCTGCCAAGCTGTCAACTCTGTCCATGCCTGGAACACCAGAATCATCTAGTCTGAAAAAATCAGAGATGAGATGAGCAACAAAATCTAAGAAGTGGAGCTCAGTGCAGATAGAATGGTTTCTTAACACATAATTATGTTTTTACATACCAGACTCATCAGGAGATGATGAGTCCACCTCTGAGGAGACACTAGGTTGTGGCATGGAGGCATCAGCCATGGAGGAGATACCAGGCTGGGAGAAGGCAGCAGCCATGGAGGAGATACCAGGCTGGGAGGAGATACCAGGCTGGGACAAAGAAGCAGCAGGCTGGAAAGAAGCAGAGGTCATGGATATCAGTTTATGAGCAGCTCAGTGTTTGGTTAGCTTTGGCTATGGGATTAGCAAAAATAAAGCCTGGTTGAATTGAAATGTATTTAAGAATTTAAGAACAGCCACAAAGCAAAGGTTTTATGTAGCCAGAAATCAATTTGACATACCAGAGTATTTTTCAGGTGGTCTGAAGGTTGTCACAAATCCCCGGCCAATCACCTTCAAGCTGTTGGTGTTGACACTGTGGGTCAAATCCCAGAGTAGGTGAGCAGAGATGAGGACCTGCTCATCACTGGCTCAGTACCCCGATCCTTGATGTGGTCCATGCGGGAGAGGAAGTCTTTGCCGTACATAGATAGCAGTCAGTGATTGGTGGAGATGTCAGTGGGCTCTGGAGGAACCTGGCAGATCACTGGGATGAGGCTGGGCCGATCCACAAAGTCAGCACACTCTCCAAGATAGTGTTCCATGTGGTGTCTGGTGGTAGATGAGGGCTGGAACAGGAGGCTCATACCAAAGGTTCAAGTCTGGCTGCAGTGCCAGACTGAAAGACGGTGTTGGTAAATCCACCTCTGGTCCTGCACAGGGATGGACTTGCTCATCTCACCTGACAACCAGAAAGAAATTGAAGCCCCAGCAGTGACTGGCTGAACCCCTACAGGCTCAACCTGTTTGGAAGACGACAACAACAAACGAAAATTAGTTAACTGCATAAATAAATGCAACAGTAAAGACGACTTACAACAGAGACAGACCAATGAATAAACACTGCTGTACTTACAGAGGCTATACTGCCAGGCTGTGGTGTAGAACAGGGTTAGGGCTCCACATAGAGGATAGAGTAGGAGAAAGGCTGGTGGTTGTCACAGAGACCATAGCAGGGGTCCTCACAGAGGATGGGTGAGAAGAGGGGCTGGAGGTCCTCCTCGGTACTAAATTGAGAAAAAATACATGAGAAGACAATGGAGTTAAAAAGTGAACCTGTCTCTCAGAACCCAGAGGGAGAATAGTAAGACAATAAATGTTTCTTACCTGCTGGTTTGGGAGGATTTAGCGGCTGAAGGAGACCTATAACTGATTGAGCCAGTGCTGGATCATGAGATCAGCTGTCTTGGGTGTCCAGTGAACAGGGTCTCTTGGCTGAGTCCTGAAGTGCACCTGATCAAGTCCTGACAGAAAGATGCAGTCGTCCTCAATGTACTTGTTCAGGTTCACCAGTTGCTCCTTCTGCTTTCTGTCCAGTCTCTCGCAAAAGTTAATGACTGGTACATAAAGTTCAGCGTTGGGAAACTTTTCCTCGGCCATGTTCAACAAATCGTCGAGTTGTTGGACCATGCTCTCAGTCGTTTGCTTTCGGAGACAGTTGTTCAGGCCTGCTGACAACACCAGTTTCTCCACAGACTTGTTTGGGGGAAGCCTCCTGAGCATCTCGGTCAGATGGAAAAATTGGGCCCCTGGATAGCTGTCTATCTGAATGTTTGCATCAGAAAATCCAGGGACCCGGGCGAGATTTGAGTCCCCCAGGATAATGATGGGCTTCTTGGGGTGAAAGCTCCAATCTTCAAGCTTGCGCTGGGTTCTTTGGTGGACTGTAGGTTCCCAGCTTGAAGGTCTAGTGGCTCGTCGCTGTGCACGAGGTGGGGTGGTCTTCCTCTTTGGCTTTTGTTTCAAGACAGTCTGAAAAGAAAAAAAACAGCATGTTTGATTTCACTTATAAAGCTTTCCTGTTGGTTCAGGGGTTCACTGAGCCCCCTAGTGGCTGTAGCCAGGAAAGTATACAGGGATTTAAATGTCTGTATTTTCTAATAACACATAATTAATCGTTTGTTTAATTTTTAAACTTTTGAACAGTAGCAGATAAGGCATTGAGTTTTTGGGAAAATGTCTGACTGGGTATGATATGATGTTTGACATTAGACAATGTTAACTTTTAGTATTTCTTACTGCTTGAATATATTTATGTTTATATATCTTCTGTATGTAATGTGTATCTTATGGCTGCAGCATGGGTGAAAAGCCTAAGACAAATTTCTCACCTCGTGGGACAATAAAGTTTATCTTATCTTAATCATTTATTGTGATGCCTTGCTCTGTAATAATACATATTAATTGTGATTTGATTAAGATCTTTTCAACTGCTAGAAATACTTAAACTCTGAAATATATTGGAGCTTGTAATAATACAACTAGTTGGAAAGGCCTTTAGTCTGTGATTCATGTTTTTCACCCAACTCTGTAGCTGAACCATTAGCTAGCCTAGCTCTTTCATTAGCCAGCCTAGCTCTTTCATTAGCCAGCCTAGCTCTTTCATTAGCCAGCCTAGCTCTTTCATTAGCCAGCCTAGCTCTTTCATTAGCTAGCCTAGCTCTTTCATTAGCCAGCCTAGCTCTTTCATTAGCCAGCCTAGCTCTTTCATTAGCTAGCCTAGCTCTTTCAATAGCCAGCCTAGCTCTTTCATTAGCTAGCCTAGCTCTTTCATTAGCTAGCCTCGCTCTTTCATTAGCCAGCCTAGCTCTACCAGCATAGCTCTTTCATTAGCTAGCAGCTAACAGCTTTTAGCCATTTGCTCATCACTTTTTGGGTACATTAGTTTACAAAATACACATTAAATTTCGTCCTGATTTTTTCTGACCAATTCAATTTCAAACTGCAGCTGTGATCTGAAGTCTAGTAAATAGTAGTTGGGATGTAAAATATGAGCTCACCTGTAGCTTGAGGTTCTCCTGCTGGAAGACCTGGACCTCTTCTGTCATCTGGGCTTCCAGGGCGGACAGCTGACGCTGGAGAGACAGGATGTCATGGTCTCTCTGTCGGATCTCCCCATCAGCGTACCGGAGGTCAGCCCGCAGCTTGGTGTTGGACTCCTTCATGTCCGACTGTCTCTTCTTCAGGCGGATGTTGTCCTGAAGCAGCTGCTGCGAGACACCAGGACGGGGCTCCCGGTGTTTGGGGGCCCTCCTCACGTCCTTGTCAAAAGTCTGTCCAGAATGAGCAAAAACATCCATCTGTTTAATATCACACTGTAGGAAATGTATTTGTCCCTATATAGAAAATATATGAGTGGAAACCACATTTATACGATGAAATAAAGCCTATATTTATTATATATGAGTTGAAAACGCTGAAAATCATAAAATAATACATTGGTTAATCTGTAGCTTTAGCGACAAACAGCAGTAATCTGGTCGGTAAGTAAAAACGTATTTCCTGGTATTCTTACCTTGCCTCCACGTCCAGACATGCTGGTCGATAAAGATGATATATTGATTAGATGTTGATTAATGATCGATGAGATGGTTGAATGATCCAAAAACCGAACGTAACAACAGTGTATTAGAAAGATATTTCACTTAGCAAACACAATGTTTAGCAGTTCAGTAGCTGAATCAGTCAGATGTAAGCGGTTAGACTCACAGGAAGGAGCCGTTGTTTCGCCGGACATTATATACGATCTCAGGATCCATGGATGACGTCACGTTAAACTCGCCGCCATTTTTGTTTTTCTCCGCGTAGAAATGTCTTTTTTATTCGTTTCTTTTTTATTTATTTATCTGTCACTGTTAGTATTTATTTTAAACTGCATGCGTGGGTATTTTGCTCAGATCGTGCTAAATAAAATAAAATAAAATAAAAACATATACCAGCAACTTTTTTTTTGTTTTTGTTTTTTTGCTGTGGGTTATGTAAAGAAATACATCCATTCATTTACAACACTGAGTTTTATTATATTGTGGCAGGATGGGTTTGTTCCCCCTCCTCTGCGTCATTGATTGGCCTTCAGGTGCTTCACCTTGGCTCTGACTGCGGGGCGGCGCGGAGCCGCTACATCTGCTGACAGCTGTGTGTGATTTCCTTCTTGCGGGAGTCTGGTGTCAGTGTGGCGGTGTGCGTTTGGCGTGTGGGTGAGGCTGTCGTGAACGGGGGGGAATCATCCTCTATTGACGTGCCCGGTGCATCTGAGCTGAGCACGAACAGCTGTCTTCGGGCTGCACGTCGCCGGTGCTCTGCTCGGAGCCGTGGGCTGGTACCGCTTCTTTTGGCTTTTACCTTCCCTTTGCGTTACGTTTTCTGCGCCATAAGCTGACAAGACAATGCTATTTTTGTAGCTCTCTGCGCAGAGAGGCAGCCTGGCCCTTGGTGCTGGTCCCCTTCACGGTCCCTGATTTAGTTTTGGTTTGATGTGCGGTGTTCACGTGTAGTTTTTGGATCCCTTCCTTTTTTTCTTTTTTTTTTGGGTCCAGCTGCCGTGGTAAGCCCCCGTCCTGCTCCTGGCCCTTGTTTCAATAAAAGTACATTTTAATATGTTATATTGTTTAATAAATTTATATGGTTAAATGGGTTATATGGTTTGTATGTTTGTTTACATTCATTTCAGAGAGACGGACTGACTGGTGGGTGAGATAGCTTGACTTTTAACGAGAGAGAGAGAGAGAGAGAGAGAGGCCTGTTGCGCTGTCAGTTCATAAAGTCTTAATAGAGACAGTAGGCCAATATAAATAAATGACAAGGAAATATGAGGTGAATTCAGGTGTGTTGGGACATTAGGGGGCGGTACAGTGACGTGGTGGTTTACACTGTCGCCTCACAGCAGCTGAGAGTTTCAGTGATCATTATAGTGATTGTTCAGGAATAGACCTTTAACTCCTGAGACATTTAGTTCAGTTCTAACTTAGTTTCCAATGAGCCAGCATGAACAATGGACAGCTGATTTGGGTTTATAAATTATTTCCACCTTGTTAATATTACTGCCCACAAAATGCCCCCACTTTGGGCATTTTGTGGGCTTTCCCACTGTAGCGCCCCACCTAGGCCCACACATGCCCACAGTGGCCTCACACGACCCCAAAGCCAGTCAAAGAGGAAACTGTGGGTCTACAGTGTCACACATGGGCAACACACACACAAGCCACACACTTTGGGCTGTGTGTGTGTTGTGTGTGTGTTGTGTGTGTGTTGTGCGTGTGTTGTGTGTGTGTTGTGTGTTGTGTGTGTGTTGTGTGTGTGTTGCCCGACTGTGTGCCTACATCGTGTTGGTCCTTATTGAATAACAAAATTAGTTTGGCTTTGTACCTGCAGAATAACACAACCATTACTAATACATATGCAGAATAATTGCACTTGTTGTGATAAAGTGAGAGGCATATGTTCCAGACACTAACATCAATTATTCTTAAATTAAAAGAAAACAATAAATTGAAATTTATTCACAAAATTGAACATGAAACTTTACTTCTTTCAACTCAGAAATGAATCACGTGAAAGATAACATTAGCATTGAACATATGAACCTATACTGTTTATAAAAAATCAGTTGTCCTCCTTGGCCGTCTTGAGGCTGTGGCCCTGCTGCTCTTGGTGACACCATCTGAAGTGGGAAATAAAACAATTGAAAAATAAAAAAAAAACAATGCATTTCCAACAAAGGAAGCTTCCCAGGGCACCAAAAATCTTTTGAGGAATTTAGGAAGTAAACCAGCATTCTGACTCAAGGAACCTGAGATGAATTAGAGTTCTTAGAGGATGGTTCCATAGAATAACATTATAGTGATTGGCTCTGGTGCCTCATCCTTTTGCTAAAAGACATCAGATGTCAACGCAGTCACGTAATTATCACAAATGACAGGGAGCAAGGTCATAGTTCAAGCAAATAATTACATTATTATTACAGCCTTCTTCCTTATTAAAGTTTGAGAAAACAGTTGAATAAATAGGCTTCTGTTTGTGTTGGGTAAAAATAATATTTATTTTTTAATAAAACATACAGTTTTGGAATATTTTAAGAACAAATACAAAGGACAAACACCACAGGAGCCTCTCAGGAACATTCAAGCTCCTTACTAGAAAATGTATCACCAAAGGGATAGTATGTGTCCATCCATCCAAGTCCAAACTTTTCTTCCTCATCTTTACATGCTGTGTTTTTTGCTCACTTTAATTGTTGATACAAGGATCCATTACTGCTTTTTGAATGTATTAGTGAAAACATTGCATTTTCCTTGCAAGGCAGAAACACCTGAACGCATGTCACCTCGTCTTGCAACTTTAAATATGACAATCCTCAATAATATGCATTTGTTAGGCCCATTTATTTGCTCTACAATATAGAGTGAAGCTTGTTAAACGTGACGATATTAAATGATGAAGTTACATGATTCTTAAGTTTGACTTTTTAATACAATTAGTCAAGTCTCCTTCAGTCATGTTGCGGGGGAGACAAGATTTGTTTGCAAGACTTTAACTCAGCATCAAAAATCTAAATGAAATCTTTAACACTTTAAATGTGTGTAACTTGAGAATAATGTCCAAGGAATGGTTGTAAAAGGAGCTAAACACATACAGACATACGTATAGTGATACGGCGCACAGTTAGAGGAGTTGTGCGGGATCGACTGCTTTTTGACGGTCTTGATTTTGTACTTGTGAATGATTTGGCTTTAAAAAACGTGTTTCCCGATTCCACAGAATGAAAAGTAACAGAAAATCCTACTGTTGCCGCTCCTGCTGCCCCGACTCGTCCTGTCCTCCTGCGTGCGCCATTACGCTGCCAAGTGTTCCAAATGAGTTCATGTGACGCAACAGAGATCCCGTTTTTGCAGAGTGGCTCATAGTTTAGGTAAAATGTGTTGTTCGGTTTTTCCCTGTTGCTGTGAACACATCTCAGACCCTCGTGGAGAAAAACGTCTCACTGCTCAGATAATTAGCTTTTCTGCGTTTGTAGTGTTGCTCAATGTTCAAAAAATATCAAACAATCATGCAAGATGTTCTCAGTCTGACAAAAAGACATAAAATTGGTCTACTTGTATTTGCTATTTAGTTTTTTTTGTTCTCCTGATGCTGACACTTTGTTCTGTTGTTTCAGAGTTACACCTGGAGGCTGCTGATTGGACAGGAGACTGATGGCGCCTCATTAACACAGCTGTGGATCCCATCAGTGACTCCTCCTCTTCCTGTCTGCCTCATCACTTTGTGCTAATTGGTGATTAGATGATTGTTGTAGTGAAGTTTCTTTTGTATATATTGTAAATATTCTGTATTGCTGTAACAGGAAGGAAACCCTTTTTGTTTTTCTCTCGTTTTTATGTTTGGAAGTGAAGTTTCATGTATTTTCTGTCCTTCACTTTGTTAAATGAAGTTGCTGTAAACATTTGAAATTTGTATCTTTGTAAAGAAATGTAAATAAATCCTGTTTGGACTTGATTGTTGTAACACTGGTCATCCTTGGAGTTTGGAAAGAGGAGTCACATTTTTATGCTATGGTCAGGTTTCCTCTAGACGGGACAGAACAATTGTTCCTGTTCTACTTCTGACATTTCAAACTTCAGAGGACAAAACGCAGAGACTCATCTGAACATCAGGATTTGAACCATCAACCTCAGACTCTGGAAGCTCAGCTGTGTCAAACAGAAGCTACATTTTGAAAGAACGAGTCAGCTGGGATTCGAACCTGCTTTCCAGGATTGCGGGTCAGGATCCCATCTCCCTGAGCTAAAACTTTTTTTTGCGCAAATGTTATATTTATCATCGTCAATGCATTTGCTTTAGTCAATCAGATTGACTAAAGCAAATGTGTAATTAATGACTTGGGGCAAGAGCTTCCGAAGTTGATAACATGGCATTTTAAAGATCAATAAATGACATTCAGCCTGTGTAACATTGTCTTGTAAATGTCTGCTGTTTTTCAACCCTTGTCCTTTTAAGGCTCCGCATGCTTTGTGTGCACAATGCTCTGTTCTCAGAGTCTAATCCAAGAGTACCCAATACTTAGAATCTCTCTCAAGCAAAAAACGTGGAAACGTGGCAATGAGAGGGGGCAGGACTCACAGCAAAGGGTCCTAGTCTGCTGCCAAAGACTCAGCCTTGATACATGGGGCCCAGGCTCCATCTGGTCAAGAGATTTCACTCACAATTATGAAGAATACTAACTATTGCTCTCATAAAACACTTTTACCCCTCAACACCAGTCATGTCAACATATTTTTAATACAGAACTATTAATAAAACTACTAAATAAAATATTTTGTCTGTAAATGTATGTAATTCAACATGGCACAGTACACAGATGTTTTAATTATGAAAATCATAGCACCGTCACAGAGAGCCATAATTCTGAAACAAAAGTGCAAAATAATAATTCAATACTTCAACATTTTCCCCCCTCATCCTCTTCCTCCCTGCATCTCCCCCCCACTTTTCCCCTCCCTCTCATGTTGGACTCTTGAGTGGTAACATGAGCAAAACGCTGACTCAAGCACAAGCAGCTCGCACTTACCCGAATGAACTTTGATTGAAATCATAGCACCGTCACAGAGAGCCATAATTCTGAAACAAAAGTGAAAAATAATAATTCAATACTTGAACATTTTTCCTCCCTCACCCTCAGGATTTCAAACACAGGGGAGACGTTTAAAGCAAATAAATCTTGAATGAAACAGTCAGTCTTTGGTAATGACAAACAAAGTTGATTCAAATGTCAGGCCTGCAGAGGGAAGAAACAAAGTCTGGACAAAGCTCTGCTATAGTGAGGTTCACTAGGGATTTCACACCTGGGATTTTGGACCCGGGATTTCGGACCGGGACTTTGGACCCGGGATTTCGGACCCGCAACCGCGGACCGGCCCCCTCAAAAACCAAAAAAGCAAATAGTGGATAATATGTCATCGGAAATCATGGCTATATGAAGTGATTTTAGCTCTTTAACTCCAAATGGAGGAAGAACTGATCTGTTTTGGGCCACTGAAAAGAAAAAGAGATGCAGTCTCAGACCTGCAACATCAGACCCGTTGTTCCCGACCTGTGATTTCGGACCCGGGACTTGATGTTCCTGCCCTATTACAACCTTCTCATGCTGGTGAAGCCTATATCATATCACCATACATAGCTTTGTAACTATCTGCGCAATTTTTATTTTGACTTCCTCATGTTTAAGAAGAGAGTTGTTCAATTTCCAATAATTAGCTTAATTACCTGTATCAGACGTAAATAACCTAATAGAAATGTAGACAGCTTTATGATCACTGAAGGGACAGAATGTTGACTGTCACGTCTCGTTATTTTAAGTTTTGGGAAACCAACCAGAAGTCTAAAAAAATAGAAAGTGACATACTGAGCATTCATTGCACTTAAAGGAATCAGCAGCATTATTTGGTGAATAAACTTAATATGTAAGTGCCCTGGAGCCGGCTGACCTCCATCCACTCAGTACAGGCTAGCCCGCACTCAAGCCCCAGTCAGTCACAGCCCCAGTCGGAGCCTCCACCTTCATTCCTCTGCAGCCTGCCCTGGAGCCCTCACCTCCAGCCACTCCATACCGGCTAGCCACACACCTAAGCCCCAGTCGGAGCCTCCACCTCCATTCCTCTTTTTTTCCTCTTTCTTCTTTCACTTCTTCCGTCCCTCTGCAGCCTGCCCTGGAGCCGGCTGACCTCCATCCACTCAGTACAGGCTAGCCCGCACTCAAGCCCCAGTCAGTCACAGCCCCAGTCGGAGCCTCCACCTCCATTCCTCTTTTTTTCCTCTTTCTTCTTTCACTTCTTCCGTCCCTCTGCAGCCTGCCCTGGAGCCGGCTGACCTCCATCCACACTCAGTACAGGCTAGCCCGCACTCAAGCCCCAGTCAGTCACAGCCCCAGTCGGAGCCTCCACCTCCGTCCCTCTGCAGCCTGCCCTGGAGCCGGCTGACCTCCATCCACTCAGTACAGGCTAGCCCGCACTCAAGCCCCAGTCAGTCACAGCCCCAGTCGGGGCCTCCACCTCCGTCCCTCTGCAGCCTGCCCTGGAGCCGGCTGACCTCCATCCACTCAGTACAGGCTAGCCCGCACTCAAGCCCCAGTCAGTTACAGCCCCAGTCGGAGCCTCCACCTCCGTCCCTCTGCAGCCTGCCCTGGAGCCCTCACCCCCAGCCACTCCATACCGGCTAGCCCACACTCAAGCCCCAGTCAGTCACAGCCCCAGTCGGAGCCTCCACCTCCATTCCTCTGCAGCCTGCCCTGGAGCCCTCACCCCCAGCCACTCCATACCGGCTAGCCCACACTCAAGCCCCAGTCAGTCACAGCCCCAGTCGGAGCCTCCACCTCCATTCCTCTGCGGCCTGCCCTGGAGCCGGCTCACGTCCAGCCACTCCATACCGGCTAGCCACACACCTAAGCCCCAGTCGGAGCCTCCACCTCCATTCCTCTTTTTTTCCTCTTTCTCTTTCACTTTTTCCGTCCCTCTGCAGCCTGCCCTGGAGCCGGCTGACCTCCATCCGCTCAGTACAGGCTAGCCCGCACTCAAGCCCCAGTCAGTCAAAGCCTCAGTCGGAGCCTCCACCTCCGTCCCTCTGCAGCCTGCCCTGGAGCCGGCTGACCTCCATCCACTCCATACCGGCTAGCCCGCACTCAAGCCCCAGTCAGTCACAGCCCCAGTCGGAGCCTCCACCTCCGTCCCTCTGCAGCCTGCCCTGGAGCCGGTTGACCTCCATCCACTCAGTACATGCTAGCCCGCACTCAAGCCCCAGTCAGTCACAGCCCCAGTCGGAGCCTCCACCTCCGTCCCTCTGCAGCCTGCCCTGGAGCCGGCTGACCTCCATCCACTCAGTACAGGCTAGCCCGCACTCAAGCCCCAGTCAGTCACAGCCCCAGTCGGAGCCTCCACCTCCGTCCCTCTGCAGCCTGCCCTGGAGCCGGCTGACCTCCATCCACTCAGTACAGGCTAGCCCGCACTCAAGCCCCAGTCAGTCACAGCCCCAGTCGGAGCCTCCACCTCCGTCCCTCTGAACGTAAACCAAATGATGAAGATCAACATATTTAACGTACTCGCTCGTTTTTACGTCCTTTTTTTCTCGACTCGACATCAAGTTGCTGTCAATCTTCAGTGGAACGAATCTAGTTGTCCCAAAAGTTGTTTAAACACGGAATCTATCTGTTTTTCACCATTCAAAACTTCTTTTTTTTGCAGGACTCGACTTTTCGACCCTACTCGGTAGCCATCTTGGCGCCTCTCCCGGATGTTTACGTTCTTACCTTAAGGCAACCCGGAAGTAAAAACTGCTCCGTTGGCAAAGGTTCCACCTGGAAGCTGCTCTGCTCCTCGGTCCCTTTCTTTTGTATACATTAAGCAAAAAAGTTATACAACTATTACAGTCAATATAATATAAATTATATTATGATGAAGAATATTTAAAAAAAATATAGATAGCAATTGCAATTTCCAGCTGTCAACTATATTGAATTTTAATTCAATATAAAACTTCTGCATTAGCCATAAAATATACACATCTTACACATTAACATTTTAACATGTAAACCATTCCCTTTTTTAAGTTAAGGTGAAGCAATGCTTATTTTTGTAAACACAAACTCATTTTGTAACTTCAGTCAACACAGTAATCCTGACAAACACTATAAGCAGTAACACCTACATCCTGCATTTCTCTTGTCTCATCAGAATATTGCTCAAGGTTAGCTAAGGTTCTTCTTCTGTTGTTTTATGGCAGTTGGCGAGCAACGTTTGGTGTGCATTACCGCCACCTTCTGATCTGGAGTCTGGATCGATACTACCTATACTACATTTTCCTATATGGTCCGGTTTTTCTTACGAATGAGAACAGTGCCCTATAAAAAAAAAAAAGACGATTTTTAGCAAGTAAAACCAAACAAACAAAAAATACTTCAAATACTGATTGATCAGCAAGATCAATGATGTTCTCTCAGTTTTCTCCCCAATACTGTGAATACAATAAATACAAGTTCCAAACATGAAGTCATAGAGTTGTAGGTATACCTACCTATAGTAGGTATCTGACCTTGTTCAACAGAGCTGAGGTATAGCTCAGTATGATAAGCTGCAGCCACTTGTTGATCTGAGTTTATAGGATCAAATCCCAGTTCCAGCATTTCAT
This sequence comes from Chaunax sp. Z400, assembly GCA_037577475.1. Taxonomy (NCBI): domain Eukaryota; kingdom Metazoa; phylum Chordata; class Actinopteri; order Lophiiformes; family Chaunacidae; genus Chaunax; species Chaunax sp. Z400. The sequence goes on along the minus strand of CM075200.1, from coordinate 39,778 downwards.
TTAGATGTTTTCTCCACAGCAGTGTGAATAATAAGTAGAACTTGTGACCACATTCTGCAGAGCTGAGGTATAGCTCAGCATGATAAGCTGCAGACACTTGGTGATCTAAGTTTATGGGATCACATCCCACTTGAAGCATTTCATTTAGATGTTTTCTCCACAGTAGTGTGTATAATAAGTAGAACTTGTGACCACATTCAGCAAAGCTGAGGTATAGCTCAGCACGATCAGCTGCAGCCTGATCAGCAGCAGCCCAGTAATGATCTGAGATTGTGGGTTTGAATCCCATTTCCAAAATTTAGATGTTTTCTCCACTGCAGTGTAATAATAAATAGAACTTGTAACCATGTCAAATACAGCTGGATGTATAGCTCAGTATGATAAGCTGCAGACCAGTAATGATCTGAGCTGAGATTATGGAAGTGTGACCTGCGATTCCTGACCCGGGATTGTGGACCTGCAGAAGCAGAAAGACCCACCCAAAAACAAGTCAAGTGTGTCAACAAGTCAAGTGTGTCAACAAGTCAAGTGTGTCAACAAGTCAAGTGTGTCAACAAGTCAAGTGTGTCAACAAGTCAAGTGTGTCAACAAGTCAAGTGTGTCAACAAGTCAAGTGTGGCAACAAGTCAAGTGTGGCAACAAGTCAAGTGTGGCAACAAGTCAAGTGTGCATGCAAGTCAAGTGTGTCAACAAGTCAAGTGTGTCAACAAGTCAAGTGTGCATGCAAGTCAAGTGTGTCAACAAGTCAAGTGTGCATGCAAGTCAAGTGTGCCAACAAGTCAAGTGTGCATGCAAGTCAAGTGTGCATGCAAGTCAAGTGTGCATGCAAGTCAAGTGTGTCAACAAGTCAAGTGTGCATGCAAGTGTACTGGCAAGTGTGGCAAGTGTACTGGCAAGTGTACTGGCAAGTGTACTGTCAAGTGTACTGTCAAGTGTACTGTCAAGTGTACTGTCAAGTGTACTGTCAAGTGTACTGTCAAGTGTACTTGCAAGTGTGTCAAGTGTACTTGCAAGTGTGTCAAGTGTGTCAAGTGTGTCAAGTGTGTCAAGTGTACTTGCAAGTGTGTCAAGTGTGTCAAGTGTACTTGCAAGTGTGTCAAGTGTGTCAAGTGTACTTGCAAGTGTGTCAAGTGTACTTGCAAGTGTGTCAAGTGTGTCAAGTGTACTTGCAAGTGTGTCAAGTGTGTCAAGTGTACTTGCAAGTGTGTCAAGTGTGTCAAGTGTGTCAAGTGTACTTGCAAGTGTGTCAAGTGTGTCAAGTGTACTTGCAAGTGTACTTGCAAGTGTGTCAAGTGTGTCAAGTGTACTTGCAAGTGTGTCAAGTGTGTCAAGTGTACTTGCAAGTGTACTTGCAAGTGTGTCAAGTGTACTTGCAAGTGTGTCAAGTGTGTCAAGTGTACTTGCAAGTGTGTCAAGTGTACTTGCAAGTGTACTTGCAAGTGTGGCAAGTGTGTCAAGTGTGTCAAGTGTGTCAAGTGTGTCAAGTGTGGCAAGTGTGTCAAGTGTGTCAAGTGTACTGTCAAGTGTGTCAAGTGTACTTGCAAGTGTGTCAAGTGTACTGTCAAGTGTGTCAAGTGTACTGTCAAGTGTGTCAAGTGTACTTGCAAGTGTGTCAAGTGTACTGTCAAGTGTGTCAAGTGTACTTGCAAGTGTGTCAAGTGTACTTGCAAGTGTGTCAAGTGTACTTGCAAGTGTGTCAAGTGTACTTGCAAGTGTACTGTCAAGTGTACTGTCAAGTGTGTCAAGTGTACTGTCAAGTGTGTCAAGTGTACTTGCAAGTGTGTCAAGTGTGTCAAGTGTACTTGCAAGTGTGTCAAGTGTGTCAAGTGTACTTGCAAGTGTGTCAAGTGTGTCAAGTGTACTTGCAAGTGTGTCAAGTGTGTCAAGTGTGTCAAGTGTACTTGCAAGTGTGTCAAGTGTGTCAAGTGTGTCAAGTGTACTTGCAAGTGTGTAAAGTGTGTCAAGTGTGTCAAGTGTACTTGCAAGTGTGTCAAGTGTGTCAAGTGTGTCAAGTGTGTCAAGTGTACTTGCAAGTGTGTCAAGTGTGTCAAGTGTACTTGCAAGTGTGTCAAGTGTGTCAAGTGTGTCAAGTGTACTTGCAAGTGTGTCAAGTGTGTCAAGTGTGTCAAGTGTACTTGCAAGTGTGTCAAGTGTACTTGCAAGTGTGTCAAGTGTGTCAAGTGTGTCAAGTGTACTTGCAAGTGTACTTGCAAGTGTACTTGCAAGTGTACTTGCAAGTGTGTCAAGTGTACTTGCAAGTGTACTTGCAAGTGTGTCAAGTGTACTGGCAAGTGTACTTGCAAGTGTGTCAAGTGTACTTGCAAGTGTGTCAAGTGTACTGGCAAGTGTGTCAAGTGTGTCAAGTGTGTCAAGTGTGTCAAGTGTACTGTCAAGTGTGTCAAGTGTACTTGCAAGTGTGTCAAGTGTACTGTCAAGTGTGTCAAGTGTACTGTCAAGTGTGTCAAGTGTACTTGCAAGTGTGTCAAGTGTACTGTCAAGTGTGTCAAGTGTACTTGCAAGTGTACTTGCAAGTGTACTGGCAAGTGTACTGGCAAGTGTACTGGCAAGTGTACTGGCAAGTGTACTGGCAAGTGTACTGGCAAGTGTACTGGCAAGTGTACTGGCAAGTGTACTTGCAAGTGTACTTGCAAGTGTACTGTCAAGTGTACTGTCAAGTGTACTGTCAAGTGTACTGTCAAGTGTACTGTCAAGTGTACTGGCAAGTGTACTGGCAAGTGTACTGGCAAGTGTACTTGCAAGTGTGTCAAGTGTACTTGCAAGTGTACTTGCAAGTGTACTGGCAAGTGTACTTGCAAGTGTGTCAAGTGTACTGGCAAGTGTACTTGCAAGTGTGTCAAGTGTACTGGCAAGTGTACTTGCAAGTGTGTCAAGTGTACTGGCAAGTGTGTCAAGTGTACTGTCAAGTGTGTCAAGTGTACTGTCAAGTGTACTTGCAAGTGTGTCAAGTGTACTTGCAAGTGTGTCAAGTGTACTTGCAAGTGTGTCAAGTGTACTTGCAAGTGTGTCAAGTGTGTCAAGTGTACTTGCAAGTGTGTCAAGTGTGTCAAGTGTGTCAAGTGTGTCAAGTGTGTCAAGTGTGTCAAGTGTACTTGCAAGTGTACTTGCAAGTGTACTTGCAAGTGTACTGGCAAGTGTACTGGCAAGTGTACTGGCAAGTGTACTGGCAAGTGTACTGGCAAGTGTACTGGCAAGTGTACTTGCAAGTGTACTTGCAAGTGTACTTGCAAGTGTACTTGCAAGTGTACTTGCAAGTGTACTTGCAAGTGTACTTGCAAGTGTACTTGCAAGTGTACTTGCAAGTGTACTGCAAGTGTACTGTCAAGTGTACTGTCAAGTGTACTGTCAAGTGTACTGTCAAGTGTACTGGCAAGTGTACTGGCAAGTGTACTGGCAAGTGTACTTGCAAGTGTGTCAAGTGTACTTGCAAGTGTACTTGCAAGTGTACTGGCAAGTGTACTTGCAAGTGTGTCAAGTGTACTGGCAAGTGTACTTGCAAGTGTGTCAAGTGTACTGGCAAGTGTACTTGCAAGTGTGTCAAGTGTACTGGCAAGTGTGTCAAGTGTACTGTCAAGTGTGTCAAGTGTACTGTCAAGTGTACTTGCAAGTGTGTCAAGTGTACTTGCAAGTGTGTCAAGTGTACTTGCAAGTGTGTCAAGTGTACTTGCAAGTGTGTCAAGTGTGTCAAGTGTACTTGCAAGTGTGTCAAGTGTGTCAAGTGTGTCAAGTGTGTCAAGTGTGTCAAGTGTGTCAAGTGTACTTGCAAGTGTGTCAAGTGTGTCAAGTGTACTTGCAAGTGTGTCAAGTGTGTCAAGTGTGTCAAGTGTACTTGCAAGTGTGTCAAGTGTGTCAAGTGTGTCAAGTGTACTTGCAAGTGTGTCAAGTGTACTTGCAAGTGTGTCAAGTGTGTCAAGTGTGTCAAGTGTACTTGCAAGTGTGTCAAGTGTACTTGCAAGTGTGTCAAGTGTACTTGCAAGTGTGTCAAGTGTGTCAAGTGTACTTGCAAGTGTGTCAAGTGTACTTGCAAGTGTGTCAAGTGTACTTGCAAGTGTGTCAAGTGTGTCAAGTGTACTTGCAAGTGTGTCAAGTGTGTCAAGTGTACTTGCAAGTGTGTCAAGTGTGTCAAGTGTACTTGCAAGTGTGTCAAGTGTGTCAAGTGTACTTGCAAGTGTGTCAAGTGTACTTGCAAGTGTGTCAAGTGTGTCAAGTGTACTTGCAAGTGTGTCAAGTGTGTCAAGTGTGTCAAGTGTACTTGCAAGTGTGTCAAGTGTGTCAAGTGTACTTGCAAGTGTACTTGCAAGTGTGTCAAGTGTGTCAAGTGTACTTGCAAGTGTGTCAAGTGTGTCAAGTGTACTTGCAAGTGTGTCAAGTGTGTCAAGTGTACTTGCAAGTGTGTCAAGTGTGTCAAGTGTGTCAAGTGTACTTGCAAGTGTGTCAAGTGTACTTGCAAGTGTACTTGCAAGTGTGTCAAGTGTACTGGCAAGTGTACTTGCAAGTGTGTCAAGTGTACTTGCAAGTGTGTCAAGTGTACTGGCAAGTGTGTCAAGTGTGTCAAGTGTGTCAAGTGTGTCAAGTGTGTCAAGTGTACTGTCAAGTGTGTCAAGTGTACTTGCAAGTGTGTCAAGTGTACTGTCAAGTGTGTCAAGTGTACTGTCAAGTGTGTCAAGTGTACTTGCAAGTGTGTCAAGTGTACTGTCAAGTGTGTCAAGTGTACTTGCAAGTGTGTCAAGTGTACTTGCAAGTGTGTCAAGTGTACTTGCAAGTGTGTCAAGTGTACTTGCAAGTGTGTCAAGTGTACTTGCAAGTGTGTCAAGTGTACTTGCAAGTGTACTGTCAAGTGTACTGTCAAGTGTGTCAAGTGTACTGTCAAGTGTGTCAAGTGTACTTGCAAGTGTGTCAAGTGTGTCAAGTGTACTTGCAAGTGTGTCAAGTGTGTCAAGTGTACTTGCAAGTGTGTCAAGTGTGTCAAGTGTACTTGCAAGTGTGTCAAGTGTGTCAAGTGTACTTGCAAGTGTGTCAAGTGTGTCAAGTGTGTCAAGTGTACTTGCAAGTGTGTCAAGTGTGTCAAGTGTGTCAAGTGTACTTGCAAGTGTGTAAAGTGTGTCAAGTGTGTCAAGTGTGTCAAGTGTGTCAAGTGTGTCAAGTGTACTTGCAAGTGTGTCAAGTGTGTCAAGTGTACTTGCAAGTGTGTCAAGTGTGTCAAGTGTGTCAAGTGTACTTGCAAGTGTGTCAAGTGTGTCAAGTGTGTCAAGTGTACTTGCAAGTGTGTCAAGTGTACTTGCAAGTGTGTCAAGTGTGTCAAGTGTGTCAAGTGTACTTGCAAGTGTACTTGCAAGTGTACTTGCAAGTGTACTTGCAAGTGTGTCAAGTGTACTTGCAAGTGTACTTGCAAGTGTGTCAAGTGTACTGGCAAGTGTACTTGCAAGTGTGTCAAGTGTACTTGCAAGTGTGTCAAGTGTACTGGCAAGTGTGTCAAGTGTGTCAAGTGTGTCAAGTGTACTGTCAAGTGTGTCAAGTGTACTTGCAAGTGTGTCAAGTGTACTGTCAAGTGTGTCAAGTGTACTGTCAAGTGTGTCAAGTGTACTTGCAAGTGTGTCAAGTGTACTGTCAAGTGTGTCAAGTGTACTTGCAAGTGTGTCAAGTGTACTTGCAAGTGTGTCAAGTGTACTTGCAAGTGTGTCAAGTGTACTTGCAAGTGTGTCAAGTGTACTTGCAAGTGTGTCAAGTGTACTTGCAAGTGTACTGTCAAGTGTACTGTCAAGTGTGTCAAGTGTACTGTCAAGTGTGTCAAGTGTACTTGCAAGTGTGTCAAGTGTGTCAAGTGTACTTGCAAGTGTGTCAAGTGTGTCAAGTGTACTTGCAAGTGTGTCAAGTGTGTCAAGTGTACTTGCAAGTGTGTCAAGTGTGTCAAGTGTACTTGCAAGTGTGTCAAGTGTGTCAAGTGTGTCAAGTGTACTTGCAAGTGTGTCAAGTGTGTCAAGTGTGTCAAGTGTACTTGCAAGTGTGTCAAGTGTGTCAAGTGTGTCAAGTGTACTTGCAAGTGTGTCAAGTGTGTCAAGTGTGTCAAGTGTGTCAAGTGTGTCAAGTGTGTCAAGTGTACTTGCAAGTGTGTCAAGTGTGTCAAGTGTACTTGCAAGTGTGTCAAGTGTGTCAAGTGTGTCAAGTGTACTTGCAAGTGTGTCAAGTGTGTCAAGTGTGTCAAGTGTACTTGCAAGTGTGTCAAGTGTACTTGCAAGTGTGTCAAGTGTGTCAAGTGTGTCAAGTGTACTTGCAAGTGTGTCAAGTGTACTTGCAAGTGTGTCAAGTGTACTTGCAAGTGTGTCAAGTGTACTTGCAAGTGTGTCAAGTGTACTTGCAAGTGTGTCAAGTGTACTTGCAAGTGTGTCAAGTGTGTCAAGTGTACTTGCAAGTGTGTCAAGTGTACTTGCAAGTGTGTCAAGTGTACTTGCAAGTGTGTCAAGTGTGTCAAGTGTACTTGCAAGTGTGTCAAGTGTGTCAAGTATACTTGCAAGTGTGTCAAGTGTGTCAAGTGTACTTGCAAGTGTGTCAAGTGTGTCAAGTGTACTTGCAAGTGTGTCAAGTGTACTTGCAAGTGTGTCAAGTGTGTCAAGTGTACTTGCAAGTGTGTCAAGTGTGTCAAGTGTGTCAAGTGTACTTGCAAGTGTGTCAAGTGTGTCAAGTGTACTTGCAAGTGTACTTGCAAGTGTGTCAAGTGTGTCAAGTGTACTTGCAAGTGTGTCAAGTGTGTCAAGTGTACTTGCAAGTGTGTCAAGTGTGTCAAGTGTACTTGCAAGTGTGTCAAGTGTGTCAAGTGTGTCAAGTGTACTTGCAAGTGTGTCAAGTGTGTCAAGTGTGTCAAGTGTACTTGCAAGTGTACTTGCAAGTGTGTCAAGTGTGTCAAGCGTGTCAAGTGTGTCAAGTGTGTCAAGTGTACTTGCAAGTGTGTCAAGTGTGTCAAGTGTACTTGCAAGTGTGTCAAGTGTGTCAAGTGTACTTGCAAGTGTGTCAAGTGTACTTGCAAGTGTGTCAAGTGTGTCAAGTGTACTTGCAAGTGTGTCAAGTGTGTCAAGTGTGTCAAGTGTGTCAAGTGTACTTGCATGTGTGTGAAGTGTGTCAAGTGTGTCAAGTGTGTCAAGTGTGTCAAGTGTGTCAAGTGTGTCAAGTGTACTTGCAAGTGTGTCAAGTGTGTCAAGTGTACTTGCAAGTGTGTCAAGTGTGTCAAGTGTGTCAAGTGTACTTGCAAGTGTGTCAAGTGTACTTGCAAGTGTGTCAAGTGTACTTGCAAGTGTGTCAAGTGTACTTGCAAGTGTGTCAAGTGTACTTGCAAGTGTGTCAAGTGTACTTGCAAGTGTGTCAAGTGTACTTGCAAGTGTGTCAAGTGTACTTGCAAGTGTGTCAAGTGTGTCAAGTGTGTCAAGTGTGTCAAGTGTACTTGCAAGTGTGTCAAGTGTGTCAAGTGTGTCAAGTGTGTCAAGTGTACTTGCAAGTGTGTCAAGTGTACTTGCAAGTGTGTCAAGTGTGTCAAGTGTGTCAAGTGTACTTGCAAGTGTGTCAAGTGTACTTGCAAGTGTGTCAAGTGTGTCAAGTGTGTCAAGTGTACTTGCAAGTGTGTCAAGTGTGTCAAGTGTACTTGCAAGTGTGTCAAGTGTGTCAAGTGTGTCAAGTGTACTTGCAAGTGTGTCAAGTGTGTCAAGTGTGTCAAGTGTACTTGCAAGTGTGTCAAGTGTGTCAAGTGTGTCAAGTGTGTCAAGTGTACTTGCAAGTGTGTCAAGTGTGTCAAGTGTACTTGCAAGTGTGTCAAGTGTACTTGCAAGTGTGTCAAGTGTACTTGCAAGTGTGTCAAGTGTACTTGCAAGTGTGTCAAGTGTACTTGCAAGTGTGTCAAGTGTACTTGCAAGTGTGTCAAGTGTACTTGCAAGTGTGTCAAGTGTGTCAAGTGTGTCAAGTGTACTTGCAAGTGTGTCAAGTGTGTCAAGTGTGTCAAGTGTACTTGCAAGTGTGTCAAGTGTGTCAAGTGTGTCAAGTGTACTTGCAAGTGTGTCAAGTGTACTTGCAAGTGTGTCAAGTGTGTCAAGTGTGTCAAGTGTACTTGCAAGTGTGTCAAGTGTACTTGCAAGTGTGTCAACTGTACTTGCAAGTGTGTCAAGTGTACTTGCAAGTGTGTCAAGTGTACTTGTAAGTGTGTCAAGTGTACTTGCAAGTGTGTCAAGTGTGTCAAGTGTACTTGCAAGTGTGTCAAGTGTGTCAAGTGTACTTGCAAGTGTGTCAAGTGTGTCAAGTGTACTTGCAAGTGTGTCAAGTGTGTCAAGTGTACTTGCAAGTGTACTTGCAAGTGTGTCAAGTGTGTCAAGTGTACTTGCAAGTGTGGCAAGTGTGGCAAGTGTGTCAAGTGTACTTGCAAGTGTGGCAAGTGTGGCAAGTGTGGCAAGTGTACTTGCAAGTGTGGCAAGTGTGTCAAGTGTACTTGCAAGTGTGGCAAGTGTGGCAAGTGTACTTGCAAGTGTGGCAAGTGTGTCAAGTGTACTTGCAAGTTTGTCAAGTGTACTTGCAAGTGTGGCAAGTGTACTTGCAAGTGTGTCAAGTGTACTTGCAAGTGTGGCAAGTGTACTTGCAAGTGTGGCAAGTGTACTTGCAAGTGTGTCAAGTGTACTTGCAAGTGTGGCAAGTGTACTTGCAAGTGTGTCAAGTGTACTTGCAAGTGTGGCAAGTGTACTTGCAAGTGTGGCAAGTGTACTTGCAAGTGTGGCAAGTGTACTTGCAAGTGTGGCAAGTGTACTTGCAAGTGTGGCAAGTGTACTTGCAAGTGTGGCAAGTGTACTTGCAAGTGTGTCAAGTGTACTTGCAAGTGTACTTGCAAGTGTGTCAAGTGTGTCAAGTGTACTTGCAAGTGTGTCAAGTGTGTCAAGTGTACTTGCAAGTGTGTCAAGTGTGTCAAGTGTGTCAAGTGTGTCAAGTGTACTTGCAAGTGTACTTGCAAGTGTGTCAAGTGTGTCAAGTGTACTTGCAAGTGTGTCAAGTGTGTCAAGTGTACTTGCAAGTGTGTCAAGTGTGGCAAGTGTACTTGCAAGTGTACTTGCAAGTGTGTCAAGTGTGTCAAGTGTGTCAAGTGTACTTGCAAGTGTGTCAAGTGTGTCAAGTGTGTCAAGTGTGTCAAGTGTGTCAAGTGTACTTGCAAGTGTGTCAAGTGTGTCAAGTGTGTCAAGTGTGTCAAGTGTGTCAAGTGTACTTGCAAGTGTGTCAAGTGTGTCAAGTGTGTCAAGTGTGTCAAGTGTACTTGCAAGTGTGTCAAGTGTGTCAAGTGTGTCAAGTGTGTCAAGTGTGTCAAGTGTGTCAAGTGTGTCAAGTGTGTCAAGTGTACTTGCAAGTGTGTCAAGTGTGTCAAGTGTGTCAAGTGTGTCAAGTGTACTTGCAAGTGTGTCAAGTGTACTTGCAAGTGTGTCAAGTGTACTTGCAAGTGTGTCAAGTGTACTTGCAAGTGTGTCAAGTGTACTTGCAAGTGTGTCAAGTGTACTTGCAAGTGTGTCAAGTGTGTCAAGTGTACTTGCAAGTGTGTCAAGTGTACTTGCAAGTGTGTCAAGTGTGTCAAGTGTACTTGCAAGTGTGTCAAGTGTACTTGCAAGTGTGTCAAGTGTGTCAAGTGTACTTGCAAGTGTGTCAAGTGTACTTGCAAGTGTGTCAAGTGTACTTGCAAGTGTGTCAAGTGTACTTGCAAGTGTGTCAAGTGTGGCAAGTGTGTCAAGTGTACTTGCAAGTGTGTCAAGTGTACTTGCAAGTGTGTCAAGTGTGTCAAGTGTACTTGCAAGTGTGTCAAGTGTACTTGCAAGTGTGTCAAGTGTACTTGCAAGTGTACTTGCAAGTGTGTCAAGTGTGTCAAGTGTGTCAAGTGTGTCAAGTGTACTTGCAAGTGTGTCAAGTGTACTTGCAAGTGTGTCAAGTGTGTCAAGTGTGTCAAGTGTGTCAAGTGTGTCAAGTGTGTCAAGTGTACTTGCAAGTGTGTCAAGTGTACTTGCAAGTGTACTTGCAAGTGTGTCAAGTGTGTCAAGTGTGTCAAGTTTGTCAAGTGTGTCAAGTGTGTCAAGTGTGTCAAGTGTGTCAAGTGTACTTGCAAGTGTGTCAAGTGTGGCAAGTGTGTCAAGTGTGTCAAGTGTACTTGCAAGTGTGTCAAGTGTGTCAAGTGTACTTGCAAGTGTGTCAAGTGTGTCAAGTGTACTTGCAAGTGTGTCAAGTGTGTCAAGTGTACTTGCAAGTGTGTCAAGTGTGTCAAGTGTACTTGCAAGTGTGTCAAGTGTGTCAAGTGTACTTGCAAGTGTGTCAAGTGTGTCAAGTGTACTTGCAAGTGTGTCAAGTGTGTCAAGTGTACTTGCAAGTGTGTCAAGTGTGTCAAGTGTACTTGCAAGTGTGTCAAGTGTGTCAAGTGTACTTGCAAGTGTGTCAAGTGTGTCAAGTGTACTTGCAAGTGTGTCAAGTGTGTCAAGTGTACTTGCAAGTGTGTCAAGTGTGTCAAGTGTACTTGCAAGTGTGTCAAGTGTGTCAAGTGTGTCAAGTGTACTTGCAAGTGTGTCAAGTGTGTCAAGTGTGTCAAGTGTACTTGCAAGTGTGTCAAGTGTGTCAAGTGTGTCAAGTGTACTTGCAAGTGTGTCAAGTGTGTCAAGTGTGTCAAGTGTGTCAAGTGTGTCAAGTGTACTTGCAAGTGTGTCAAGTGTGTCAAGTGTGTCAAGTGTGTCAAGTGTGTCAAGTGTGTCAAGTGTACTTGCAAGTGTGTCAAGTGTGTCAAGTGTACTTGCAAGTGTGTCAAGTGTGTCAAGTGTGTCAAGTGTACTTGCAAGTGTGTCAAGTGTGTCAAGTGTGTCAAGTGTACTTGCAAGTGTGTCAAGTGTACTTGCAAGTGTGTCAAGTGTGTCAAGTGTGTCAAGTGTACTTGCAAGTGTGTCAAGTGTACTTGCAAGTGTGTCAAGTGTACTTGCAAGTGTGTCAAGTGTACTTGCAAGTGTGTCAAGTGTACTTGCAAGTGTGTCAAGTGTACTTGCAAGTGTGTCAAGTGTGTCAAGTGTACTTGCAAGTGTGTCAAGTGTACTTGCAAGTGTGTCAAGTGTACTTGCAAGTGTGTCAAGTGTGTCAAGTGTACTTGCAAGTGTGTCAAGTGTGTCAAGTATACTTGCAAGTGTGTCAAGTGTGTCAAGTGTACTTGCAAGTGTGTCAAGTGTGTCAAGTGTACTTGCAAGTGTGTCAAGTGTACTTGCAAGTGTGTCAAGTGTGTCAAGTGTACTTGCAAGTGTGTCAAGTGTGTCAAGTGTGTCAAGTGTACTTGCAAGTGTGTCAAGTGTGTCAAGTGTACTTGCAAGTGTACTTGCAAGTGTGTCAAGTGTGTCAAGTGTACTTGCAAGTGTGTCAAGTGTGTCAAGTGTACTTGCAAGTGTGTCAAGTGTGTCAAGTGTACTTGCAAGTGTGTCAAGTGTGTCAAGTGTGTCAAGTGTACTTGCAAGTGTGTCAAGTGTGTCAAGTGTGTCAAGTGTACTTGCAAGTGTACTTGCAAGTGTGTCAAGTGTGTCAAGCGTGTCAAGTGTGTCAAGTGTGTCAAGTGTACTTGCAAGTGTGTCAAGTGTGTCAAGTGTACTTGCAAGTGTGTCAAGTGTGTCAAGTGTACTTGCAAGTGTGTCAAGTGTACTTGCAAGTGTGTCAAGTGTGTCAAGTGTACTTGCAAGTGTGTCAAGTGTGTCAAGTGTGTCAAGTGTGTCAAGTGTACTTGCATGTGTGTGAAGTGTGTCAAGTGTGTCAAGTGTGTCAAGTGTGTCAAGTGTGTCAAGTGTGTCAAGTGTACTTGCAAGTGTGTCAAGTGTGTCAAGTGTACTTGCAAGTGTGTCAAGTGTGTCAAGTGTGTCAAGTGTACTTGCAAGTGTGTCAAGTGTACTTGCAAGTGTGTCAAGTGTACTTGCAAGTGTGTCAAGTGTACTTGCAAGTGTGTCAAGTGTACTTGCAAGTGTGTCAAGTGTACTTGCAAGTGTGTCAAGTGTACTTGCAAGTGTGTCAAGTGTACTTGCAAGTGTGTCAAGTGTGTCAAGTGTGTCAAGTGTGTCAAGTGTACTTGCAAGTGTGTCAAGTGTGTCAAGTGTGTCAAGTGTGTCAAGTGTACTTGCAAGTGTGTCAAGTGTACTTGCAAGTGTGTCAAGTGTGTCAAGTGTGTCAAGTGTACTTGCAAGTGTGTCAAGTGTACTTGCAAGTGTGTCAAGTGTGTCAAGTGTGTCAAGTGTACTTGCAAGTGTGTCAAGTGTGTCAAGTGTACTTGCAAGTGTGTCAAGTGTGTCAAGTGTGTCAAGTGTACTTGCAAGTGTGTCAAGTGTGTCAAGTGTGTCAAGTGTACTTGCAAGTGTGTCAAGTGTGTCAAGTGTGTCAAGTGTGTCAAGTGTACTTGCAAGTGTGTCAAGTGTGTCAAGTGTACTTGCAAGTGTGTCAAGTGTACTTGCAAGTGTGTCAAGTGTACTTGCAAGTGTGTCAAGTGTACTTGCAAGTGTGTCAAGTGTACTTGCAAGTGTGTCAAGTGTACTTGCAAGTGTGTCAAGTGTACTTGCAAGTGTGTCAAGTGTGTCAAGTGTGTCAAGTGTACTTGCAAGTGTGTCAAGTATGTCAAGTGTGTCAAGTGTACTTGCAAGTGTGTCAAGTGTGTCAAGTGTGTCAAGTGTACTTGCAAGTGTGTCAAGTGTACTTGCAAGTGTGTCAAGTGTGTCAAGTGTGTCAAGTGTACTTGCAAGTGTGTCAAGTGTACTTGCAAGTGTGTCAACTGTACTTGCAAGTGTGTCAAGTGTACTTGCAAGTGTGTCAAGTGTACTTGTAAGTGTGTCAAGTGTACTTGCAAGTGTGTCAAGTGTGTCAAGTGTACTTGCAAGTGTGTCAAGTGTGTCAAGTGTACTTGCAAGTGTGTCAAGTGTGTCAAGTGTACTTGCAAGTGTGTCAAGTGTGTCAAGTGTACTTGCAAGTGTACTTGCAAGTGTGTCAAGTGTGTCAAGTGTACTTGCAAGTGTGGCAAGTGTGGCAAGTGTGTCAAGTGTACTTGCAAGTGTGGCAAGTGTGGCAAGTGTGGCAAGTGTACTTGCAAGTGTGGCAAGTGTGTCAAGTGTACTTGCAAGTGTGGCAAGTGTGGCAAGTGTACTTGCAAGTGTGGCAAGTGTGTCAAGTGTACTTGCAAGTGTGTCAAGTGTACTTGCAAGTGTGGCAAGTGTACTTGCAAGTGTGTCAAGTGTACTTGCAAGTGTGGCAAGTGTACTTGCAAGTGTGGCAAGTGTACTTGCAAGTGTGTCAAGTGTACTTGCAAGTGTGGCAAGTGTACTTGCAAGTGTGTCAAGTGTACTTGCAAGTGTGGCAAGTGTACTTGCAAGTGTGGCAAGTGTACTTGCAAGTGTGGCAAGTGTACTTGCAAGTGTGGCAAGTGTACTTGCAAGTGTGGCAAGTGTACTTGCAAGTGTGGCAAGTGTACTTGCAAGTGTGTCAAGTGTACTTGCAAGTGTACTTGCAAGTGTGTCAAGTGTGTCAAGTGTACTTGCAAGTGTGTCAAGTGTGTCAAGTGTACTTGCAAGTGTGTCAAGTGTGTCAAGTGTGTCAAGTGTGTCAAGTGTACTTGCAAGTGTACTTGCAAGTGTGTCAAGTGTGTCAAGTGTACTTGCAAGTGTGTCAAGTGTGTCAAGTGTACTTGCAAGTGTGTCAAGTGTGGCAAGTGTACTTGCAAGTGTACTTGCAAGTGTGTCAAGTGTGTCAAGTGTGTCAAGTGTACTTGCAAGTGTGTCAAGTGTGTCAAGTGTGTCAAGTGTGTCAAGTGTGTCAAGTGTACTTGCAAGTGTGTCAAGTGTGTCAAGTGTGTCAAGTGTGTCAAGTGTGTCAAGTGTACTTGCAAGTGTGTCAAGTGTGTCAAGTGTGTCAAGTGTGTCAAGTGTACTTGCAAGTGTGTCAAGTGTGTCAAGTGTGTCAAGTGTGTCAAGTGTGTCAAGTGTGTCAAGTGTGTCAAGTGTGTCAAGTGTACTTGCAAGTGTGTCAAGTGTGTCAAGTGTGTCAAGTGTGTCAAGTGTACTTGCAAGTGTGTCAAGTGTACTTGCAAGTGTGTCAAGTGTACTTGCAAGTGTGTCAAGTGTACTTGCAAGTGTGTCAAGTGTACTTGCAAGTGTGTCAAGTGTACTTGCAAGTGTGTCAAGTGTGTCAAGTGTACTTGCAAGTGTGTCAAGTGTACTTGCAAGTGTGTCAAGTGTGTCAAGTGTACTTGCAAGTGTGTCAAGTGTACTTGCAAGTGTGTCAAGTGTGTCAAGTGTACTTGCAAGTGTGTCAAGTGTACTTGCAAGTGTGTCAAGTGTACTTGCAAGTGTGTCAAGTGTACTTGCAAGTGTGTCAAGTGTGGCAAGTGTGTCAAGTGTACTTGCAAGTGTGTCAAGTGTACTTGCAAGTGTGTCAAGTGTGTCAAGTGTACTTGCAAGTGTGTCAAGTGTACTTGCAAGTGTGTCAAGTGTACTTGCAAGTGTACTTGCAAGTGTGTCAAGTGTGTCAAGTGTGTCAAGTGTGTCAAGTGTACTTGCAAGTGTGTCAAGTGTACTTGCAAGTGTGTCAAGTGTGTCAAGTGTGTCAAGTGTGTCAAGTGTGTCAAGTGTGTCAAGTGTACTTGCAAGTGTGTCAAGTGTACTTGCAAGTGTACTTGCAAGTGTGTCAAGTGTGTCAAGTGTGTCAAGTTTGTCAAGTGTGTCAAGTGTGTCAAGTGTGTCAAGTGTGTCAAGTGTACTTGCAAGTGTGTCAAGTGTGGCAAGTGTGTCAAGTGTGTCAAGTGTACTTGCAAGTGTGTCAAGTGTGTCAAGTGTACTTGCAAGTGTGTCAAGTGTGTCAAGTGTACTTGCAAGTGTGTCAAGTGTGTCAAGTGTACTTGCAAGTGTGTCAAGTGTGTCAAGTGTACTTGCAAGTGTGTCAAGTGTGTCAAGTGTACTTGCAAGTGTGTCAAGTGTGTCAAGTGTACTTGCAAGTGTGTCAAGTGTGTCAAGTGTACTTGCAAGTGTGTCAAGTGTGTCAAGTGTACTTGCAAGTGTGTCAAGTGTGTCAAGTGTACTTGCAAGTGTGTCAAGTGTGTCAAGTGTACTTGCAAGTGTGTCAAGTGTGTCAAGTGTACTTGCAAGTGTGTCAAGTGTGTCAAGTGTACTTGCAAGTGTGTCAAGTGTGTCAAGTGTGTCAAGTGTACTTGCAAGTGTGTCAAGTGTGTCAAGTGTGTCAAGTGTACTTGCAAGTGTGTCAAGTGTGTCAAGTGTGTCAAGTGTACTTGCAAGTGTGTCAAGTGTGTCAAGTGTGTCAAGTGTGTCAAGTGTGTCAAGTGTACTTGCAAGTGTGTCAAGTGTGTCAAGTGTGTCAAGTGTGTCAAGTGTACTTCAAGTGTGTCAAGTGTGTCAAGTGTACTTGCAAGTGTGTCAAGTGTGTCAAGTGTACTTGCAAGTGTGTCAAGTGTGTCAAGTGTACTTGCAAGTGTGTCAAGTGTGTCAAGTGTACTTGCAAGTGTGTCAAGTGTGTCAAGTGTACTTGCAAGTGTACTTGCAAGTGTGTCAAGTGTGTCAAGTGTACTTGCAAGTGTGGCAAGTGTGGCAAGTGTGTCAAGTGTACTTGCAAGTGTGGCAAGTGTGGCAAGTGTGGCAAGTGTACTTGCAAGTGTGGCAAGTGTGTCAAGTGTACTTGCAAGTGTGGCAAGTGTGGCAAGTGTACTTGCAAGTGTGGCAAGTGTGTCAAGTGTACTTGCAAGTGTGTCAAGTGTACTTGCAAGTGTGGCAAGTGTACTTGCAAGTGTGTCAAGTGTACTTGCAAGTGTGGCAAGTGTACTTGCAAGTGTGGCAAGTGTACTTGCAAGTGTGTCAAGTGTACTTGCAAGTGTGGCAAGTGTACTTGCAAGTGTGGCAAGTGTACTTGCAAGTGTGGCAAGTGTACTTGCAAGTGTGGCAAGTGTACTTGCAAGTGTGGCAAGTGTACTTGCAAGTGTGGCAAGTGTACTTGCAAGTGTGGCAAGTGTACTTGCAAGTGTGGCAAGTGTACTTGCAAGTGTGTCAAGTGTACTTGCAAGTGTACTTGCAAGTGTGTCAAGTGTGTCAAGTGTACTTGCAAGTGTGTCAAGTGTGTCAAGTGTACTTGCAAGTGTGTCAAGTGTGTCAAGTGTGTCAAGTGTGTCAAGTGTACTTGCAAGTGTACTTGCAAGTGTGTCAAGTGTGTCAAGTGTACTTGCAAGTGTGTCAAGTGTGTCAAGTGTACTTGCAAGTGTGTCAAGTGTGGCAAGTGTACTTGCAAGTGTACTTGCAAGTGTGTCAAGTGTGTCAAGTGTGTCAAGTGTACTTGCAAGTGTGTCAAGTGTGTCAAGTGTGTCAAGTGTGTCAAGTGTGTCAAGTGTACTTGCAAGTGTGTCAAGTGTGTCAAGTGTGTCAAGTGTGTCAAGTGTGTCAAGTGTACTTGCAAGTGTGTCAAGTGTGTCAAGTGTGTCAAGTGTGTCAAGTGTACTTGCAAGTGTGTCAAGTGTGTCAAGTGTGTCAAGTGTGTCAAGTGTGTCAAGTGTGTCAAGTGTGTCAAGTGTGTCAAGTGTACTTGCAAGTGTGTCAAGTGTGTCAAGTGTGTCAAGTGTGTCAAGTGTACTTGCAAGTGTGTCAAGTGTGTCAAGTGTACTTGCAAGTGTGTCAAGTGTGTCAAGTGTACTTGCAAGTGTGTCAAGTGTGTCAAGTGTACTTGCAAGTGTGTCAAGTGTGTCAAGTGTACTTGCAAGTGTGTCAAGTGTGTCAAGTGTACTTGCAAGTGTGTCAAGTGTGTCAAGTGTACTTGCAAGTGTGTCAAGTGTGTCAAGTGTACTTGCAAGTGTGTCAAGTGTGTCAAGTGTACTTGCAAGTGTGTCAAGTGTGTCAAGTGTGTCAAGTGTACTTGCAAGTGTGTCAAGTGTGTCAAGTGTGTCAAGTGTACTTGCAAGTGTGTCAAGTGTGTCAAGTGTGTCAAGTGTACTTGCAAGTGTGTCAAGTGTGTCAAGTGTGTCAAGTGTGTCAAGTGTGTCAAGTGTACTTGCAAGTGTGTCAAGTGTGTCAAGTGTGTCAAGTGTGTCAAGTGTACTTCAAGTGTGTCAAGTGTGTCAAGTGTACTTGCAAGTGTGTCAAGTGTGTCAAGTGTACTTGCAAGTGTGTCAAGTGTGTCAAGTGTACTTGCAAGTGTGTCAAGTGTGTCAAATGTACTTGCAAGTGTGTCAAGTGTGTCAAGTGTACTTGCAAGTGTGTCAAGTGTACTTGCAAGTGTGTCAAGTGTGTCAAGTGTGTCAAGTGTACTTGCAAGTGTGTCAAGTGTGTCAAGTGTACTTGCAAGTGTGTCAAGTGTGTCAAGTGTACTTGCAAGTGTGTCAAGTGTGTCAAGTGTACTTGCAAGTGTGTCAAGTGTGTCAAGTGTGTCAAGTGTACTTGCAAGTGTGTCAAGTGTGTCAAGTGTGTCAAGTGTACTTGCAAGTGTGTCAAGTGTGTCAAGTGTGTCAAGTGTGTCAAGTGTACTTGCAAGTGTGTCAAGTGTGTCAAGTGTGTCAAGTGTGTCAAGTGTACTTGCAAGTGTGTCAAGTGTGTCAAGTGTGTCAAGTGTGTCAAGTGTACTTGCAAGTGTGTCAAGTGTGTCAAGTGTGTCAAGTGTACTTGCAAGTGTGTCAAGTGTGTCAAGTGTGTCAAGTGTACTTGCAAGTGTGTCAAGTGTGTCAAGTGTGTCAAGTGTGTCAAGTGTGTCAAGTGTGTCAAGTGTACTTGCAAGTGTGTCAAGTGTGTCAAGTGTACTTGCAAGTGTGTCAAGTGTGTCAAGTGTGTCAAGTGTACTTGCAAGTGTGTCAAGTGTGTCAAGTGTGTCAAGTGTACTTGCAAGTGTGTCAAGTGTACTTGCAAGTGTGTCAAGTGTGTCAAGTGTGTCAAGTGTGTCAAGTGTACTTGCAAGTGTGTCAAGTGTACTTGCAAGTGTGTCAAGTGTACTTGCAAGTGTGTCAAGTGTACTTGCAAGTGTGTCAAGTGTACTTGCAAGTGTGTCAAGTGTACTTGCAAGTGTGTCAAGTGTGTCAAGTGTACTTGCAAGTGTGTCAAGTGTACTTGCAAGTGTGTCAAGTGTACTTGCAAGTGTGTCAAGTGTGTCAAGTGTACTTGCAAGTGTGTCAAGTGTGTCAAGTATACTTGCAAGTGTGTCAAGTGTGTCAAGTGTACTTGCAAGTGTGTCAAGTGTGTCAAGTGTACTTGCAAGTGTGTCAAGTGTACTTGCAAGTGTGTCAAGTGTGTCAAGTGTACTTGCAAGTGTGTCAAGTGTGTCAAGTGTGTCAAGTGTACTTGCAAGTGTGTCAAGTGTGTCAAGTGTACTTGCAAGTGTACTTGCAAGTGTGTCAAGTGTGTCAAGTGTACTTGCAAGTGTGTCAAGTGTGTCAAGTGTACTTGCAAGTGTGTCAAGTGTGTCAAGTGTACTTGCAAGTGTGTCAAGTGTGTCAAGTGTGTCAAGTGTACTTGCAAGTGTGTCAAGTGTGTCAAGTGTGTCAAGTGTACTTGCAAGTGTACTTGCAAGTGTGTCAAGTGTGTCAAGCGTGTCAAGTGTGTCAAGTGTGTCAAGTGTACTTGCAAG
This sequence comes from Chaunax sp. Z400, assembly GCA_037577475.1. NCBI lineage: Eukaryota > Metazoa > Chordata > Actinopteri > Lophiiformes > Chaunacidae > Chaunax > Chaunax sp. Z400. Next base: position 21,160 of record CM075200.1, on the reverse strand, counting down.
TGTGTCAAGTGTGTCAAGTGTACTTGCAAGTGTGTCAAGTGTGTCAAGTGTACTTGCAAGTGTGTCAAGTGTACTTGCAAGTGTGTCAAGTGTGTCAAGTGTACTTGCAAGTGTGTCAAGTGTGTCAAGTGTGTCAAGTGTGTCAAGTGTACTTGCAAGTGTGTCAAGTGTGTCAAGTGTGTCAAGTGTGTCAAGTGTGTCAAGTGTACTTGCAAGTGTGTCAAGTGTGTCAAGTGTACTTGCAAGTGTGTCAAGTGTGTCAAGTGTGTCAAGTGTACTTGCAAGTGTGTCAAGTGTACTTGCAAGTGTGTCAAGTGTACTTGCAAGTGTGTCAAGTGTACTTGCAAGTGTGTCAAGTGTACTTGCAAGTGTGTCAAGTGTACTTGCAAGTGTGTCAAGTGTACTTGCAAGTGTGTCAAGTGTACTTGCAAGTGTGTCAAGTGTGTCAAGTGTGTCAAGTGTGTCAAGTGTACTTGCAAGTGTGTCAAGTGTGTCAAGTGTGTCAAGTGTGTCAAGTGTACTTGCAAGTGTGTCAAGTGTACTTGCAAGTGTGTCAAGTGTGTCAAGTGTGTCAAGTGTACTTGCAAGTGTGTCAAGTGTACTTGCAAGTGTGTCAAGTGTGTCAAGTGTGTCAAGTGTACTTGCAAGTGTGTCAAGTGTGTCAAGTGTACTTGCAAGTGTGTCAAGTGTGTCAAGTGTGTCAAGTGTACTTGCAAGTGTGTCAAGTGTGTCAAGTGTGTCAAGTGTACTTGCAAGTGTGTCAAGTGTGTCAAGTGTGTCAAGTGTGTCAAGTGTACTTGCAAGTGTGTCAAGTGTGTCAAGTGTACTTGCAAGTGTGTCAAGTGTACTTGCAAGTGTGTCAAGTGTACTTGCAAGTGTGTCAAGTGTACTTGCAAGTGTGTCAAGTGTACTTGCAAGTGTGTCAAGTGTACTTGCAAGTGTGTCAAGTGTACTTGCAAGTGTGTCAAGTGTGTCAAGTGTGTCAAGTGTACTTGCAAGTGTGTCAAGTGTGTCAAGTGTGTCAAGTGTACTTGCAAGTGTGTCAAGTGTGTCAAGTGTGTCAAGTGTACTTGCAAGTGTGTCAAGTGTGTCAAGTGTGTCAAGTGTACTTGCAAGTGTGTCAAGTGTACTTGCAAGTGTGTCAACTGTACTTGCAAGTGTGTCAAGTGTACTTGCAAGTGTGTCAAGTGTACTTGTAAGTGTGTCAGGTGTACTTGCAAGTGTGTCAAGTGTGTCAAGTGTACTTGCAAGTGTGTCAAGTGTGTCAAGTGTACTTGCAAGTGTGTCAAGTGTGTCAAGTGTACTTGCAAGTGTGTCAAGTGTGTCAAGTGTACTTGCAAGTGTACTTGCAAGTGTGTCAAGTGTGTCAAGTGTACTTGCAAGTGTGGCAAGTGTGGCAAGTGTGTCAAGTGTACTTGCAAGTGTGGCAAGTGTGGCAAGTGTGGCAAGTGTACTTGCAAGTGTGGCAAGTGTGTCAAGTGTACTTGCAAGTGTGGCAAGTGTGGCAAGTGTACTTGCAAGTGTGGCAAGTGTGTCAAGTGTACTTGCAAGTGTGGCAAGTGTACTTGCAAGTGTGGCAAGTGTACTTGCAAGTGTGTCAAGTGTACTTGCAAGTGTGGCAAGTGTACTTGCAAGTGTGGCAAGTGTACTTGCAAGTGTGGCAAGTGTACTTGCAAGTGTGGCAAGTGTACTTGCAAGTGTGGCAAGTGTACTTGCAAGTGTGGCAAGTGTACTTGCAACTGTGTCAAGTGTACTTGCAAGTGTACTTGCAAGTGTGTCAAGTGTGTCAAGTGTACTTGCAAGTGTGTCAAGTGTGTCAAGTGTACTTGCAAGTGTGTCAAGTGTGTCAAGTGTGTCAAGTGTGTCAAGTGTACTTGCAAGTGTACTTGCAAGTGTGTCAAGTGTGTCAAGTGTACTTGCAAGTGTGTCAAGTGTGTCAAGTGTACTTGCAAGTGTGTCAAGTGTGGCAAGTGTACTTGCAAGTGTACTTGCAAGTGTGTCAAGTGTGTCAAGTGTGTCAAGTGTACTTGCAAGTGTGTCAAGTGTGTCAAGTGTGTCAAGTGTGTCAAGTGTGTCAAGTGTACTTGCAAGTGTGTCAAGTGTGTCAAGTGTGTCAAGTGTGTCAAGTGTACTTGCAAGTGTGTCAAGTGTGTCAAGTGTGTCAAGTGTGTCAAGTGTACTTGCAAGTGTGTCAAGTGTGTCAAGTGTGTCAAGTGTGTCAAGTGTGTCAAGTGTGTCAAGTGTACTTGCAAGTGTGTCAAGTGTGTCAAGTGTGTCAAGTGTACTTGCAAGTGTGTCAAGTGTACTTGCAAGTGTGTCAAGTGTACTTGCAAGTGTGTCAAGTGTACTTGCAAGTGTGTCAAGTGTACTTGCAAGTGTGTCAAGTGTACTTGCAAGTGTGTCAAGTGTGTCAAGTGTACTTGCAAGTGTGTCAAGTGTACTTGCAAGTGTGTCAAGTGTGTCACGTGTACTTGCAAGTGTGTCAAGTGTACTTGCAAGTGTGTCAAGTGTGTCAAGTGTACTTGCAAGTGTGTCAAGTGTACTTGCAAGTGTGTCAAGTGTACTTGCAAGTGTGTCAAGTGTACTTGCAAGTGTGTCAAGTGTGGCAAGTGTGTCAAGTGTACTTGCAAGTGTGTCAAGTGTACTTGCAAGTGTGTCAAGTGTGTCAAGTGTACTTGCAAGTGTGTCAAGTGTACTTGCAAGTGTGTCAAGTGTGGCAAGTGTGTCAAGTGTACTTGCAAGTGTGTCAAGTGTGTCAAGTGTACTTGCAAGTGTGTCAAGTGTACTTGCAAGTGTGTCAAGTGTGTCAAGTGTGTCAAGTGTGTCAAGTGTGTCAAGTGTACTTGCAAGTGTGTCAAGTGTACTTGCAAGTGTGTCAAGTGTACTTGCAAGTGTGTCAAGTGTGTCAAGTGTGTCAAGTGTGTCAAGTGTGTCAAGTGTGTCAAGTGTACTTGCAAGTGTGTCAAGTGTACTTGCAAGTGTACTTGCAAGTGTGTCAAGTGTGTCAAGTGTGTCAAGTTTGTCAAGTGTGTCAAGTGTGTCAAGTGTGTCAAGTGTGTCAAGTGTACTTGCAAGTGTGTCAAGTGTGGCAAGTGTGTCAAGTGTGTCAAGTGTACTTGCAAGTGTGTCAAGTGTGTCAAGTGTACTTGCAAGTGTGTCAAGTGTGTCAAGTATACTTGCAAGTGTGTCAAGTGTGTCAAGTGTACTTGCAAGTGTGTCAAGTGTGTCAAGTGTACTTGCAAGTGTGTCAAGTGTGTCAAGTGTACTTGCAAGTGTGTCAAGTGTGTCAAATGTACTTGCAAGTGTGTCAAGTGTGTCAAGTGTACTTGCAAGTGTGTCAAGTGTGTCAAGTGTACTTGCAAGTGTGTCAAGTGTGTCAAGTGTACTTGCAAGTGTGTCAAGTGTGTCAAGTGTACTTGCAAGTGTGTCAAGTGTGTCAAGTGTACTTGCAAGTGTGTCAAGTGTGTCAAGTGTACTTGCAAGTGTGTCAAGTGTGTCAAGTGTGTCAAGTGTACTTGCAAGTGTGTCAAGTGTGTCAAGTGTGTCAAGTGTACTTGCAAGTGTGTCAAGTGTGTCAAGTGTGTCAAGTGTACTTGCAAGTGTGTCAAGTGTGTCAAGTGTGTCAAGTGTGTCAAGTGTACTTGCAAGTGTGTCAAGTGTGTCAAGTGTGTCAAGTGTGTCAAGTGTACTTCAAGTGTGTCAAGTGTGTCAAGTGTACTTGCAAGTGTGTCAAGTGTGTCAAGTGTACTTGCAAGTGTGACAAGTGTGTCAAGTGTACTTGCAAGTGTGTCAAGTGTGTCAAGTGTACTTGCAAGTGTGTCAAGTGTGTCAAGTGTACTTGCAAGTGTGTCAAGTGTACTTGCAAGTGTGTCAAGTGTGTCAAGTGTGTCAAGTGTACTTGCAAGTGTGTCAAGTGTGTCAAGTGTACTTGCAAGTGTGTCAAGTGTGTCAAGTGTACTTGCAAGTGTGTCAAGTGTGTCAAGTGTACTTGCAAGTGTGTCAAGTGTGTCAAGTGTGTCAAGTGTACTTGCAAGTGTGTCAAGTGTGTCAAGTGTGTCAAGTGTACTTGCAAGTGTGTCAAGTGTGTCAAGTGTGTCAAGTGTGTCAAGTGTACTTGCAAGTGTGTCAAGTGTGTCAAGTGTGTCAAGTGTACTTGCAAGTGTGTCAAGTGTGTCAAGTGTGTCAAGTGTGTCAAGTGTACTTGCAAGTGTGTCAAGTGTGTCAAGTGTGTCAAGTGTACTTGCAAGTGTGTCAAGTGTGTCAAGTGTGTCAAGTGTACTTGCAAGTGTGTCAAGTGTGTCAAGTGTGTCAAGTGTGTCAAGTGTGTCAAGTGTACTTGCAAGTGTGTCAAGTGTGTCAAGTGTACTTGCAAGTGTGTCAAGTGTGTCAAGTGTGTCAAGTGTACTTGCAAGTGTGTCAAGTGTGTCAAGTGTGTCAAGTGTACTTGCAAGTGTGTCAAGTGTACTTGCAAGTGTGTCAAGTGTGTCAAGTGTGTCAAGTGTGTCAAGTGTACTTGCAAGTGTGTCAAGTGTACTTGCAAGTGTGTCAAGTGTACTTGCAAGTGTGTCAAGTGTACTTGCAAGTGTGTCAAGTGTACTTGCAAGTGTGTCAAGTGTACTTGCAAGTGTGTCAAGTGTGTCAAGTGTACTTGCAAGTGTGTCAAGTGTACTTGCAAGTGTGTCAAGTGTACTTGCAAGTGTGTCAAGTGTGTCAAGTGTACTTGCAAGTGTGTCAAGTGTGTCAAGTATACTTGCAAGTGTGTCAAGTGTGTCAAGTGTACTTGCAAGTGTGTCAAGTGTGTCAAGTGTACTTGCAAGTGTGTCAAGTGTACTTGCAAGTGTGTCAAGTGTGTCAAGTGTACTTGCAAGTGTGTCAAGTGTGTCAAGTGTGTCAAGTGTACTTGCAAGTGTGTCAAGTGTGTCAAGTGTACTTGCAAGTGTACTTGCAAGTGTGTCAAGTGTGTCAAGTGTACTTGCAAGTGTGTCAAGTGTGTCAAGTGTACTTGCAAGTGTGTCAAGTGTGTCAAGTGTACTTGCAAGTGTGTCAAGTGTGTCAAGTGTGTCAAGTGTACTTGCAAGTGTGTCAAGTGTGTCAAGTGTGTCAAGTGTACTTGCAAGTGTACTTGCAAGTGTGTCAAGTGTGTCAAGCGTGTCAAGTGTGTCAAGTGTGTCAAGTGTACTTGCAAGTGTGTCAAGTGTGTCAAGTGTACTTGCAAGTGTGTCAAGTGTGTCAAGTGTACTTGCAAGTGTGTCAAGTGTACTTGCAAGTGTGTCAAGTGTGTCAAGTGTACTTGCAAGTGTGTCAAGTGTGTCAAGTGTGTCAAGTGTGTCAAGTGTACTTGCAAGTGTGTCAAGTGTGTCAAGTGTGTCAAGTGTGTCAAGTGTGTCAAGTGTGTCAAGTGTACTTGCAAGTGTGTCAAGTGTGTCAAGTGTACTTGCAAGTGTGTCAAGTGTGTCAAGTGTGTCAAGTGTACTTGCAAGTGTGTCAAGTGTACTTGCAAGTGTGTCAAGTGTACTTGCAAGTGTGTCAAGTGTACTTGCAAGTGTGTCAAGTGTACTTGCAAGTGTGTCAAGTGTACTTGCAAGTGTGTCAAGTGTACTTGCAAGTGTGTCAAGTGTACTTGCAAGTGTGTCAAGTGTGTCAAGTGTGTCAAGTGTGTCAAGTGTACTTGCAAGTGTGTCAAGTGTGTCAAGTGTGTCAAGTGTGTCAAGTGTACTTGCAAGTGTGTCAAGTGTACTTGCAAGTGTGTCAAGTGTGTCAAGTGTGTCAAGTGTACTTGCAAGTGTGTCAAGTGTACTTGCAAGTGTGTCAAGTGTGTCAAGTGTGTCAAGTGTACTTGCAAGTGTGTCAAGTGTGTCAAGTGTACTTGCAAGTGTGTCAAGTGTGTCAAGTGTGTCAAGTGTACTTGCAAGTGTGTCAAGTGTGTCAAGTGTGTCAAGTGTACTTGCAAGTGTGTCAAGTGTGTCAAGTGTGTCAAGTGTGTCAAGTGTACTTGCAAGTGTGTCAAGTGTGTCAAGTGTACTTGCAAGTGTGTCAAGTGTACTTGCAAGTGTGTCAAGTGTACTTGCAAGTGTGTCAAGTGTACTTGCAAGTGTGTCAAGTGTACTTGCAAGTGTGTCAAGTGTACTTGCAAGTGTGTCAAGTGTACTTGCAAGTGTGTCAAGTGTGTCAAGTGTGTCAAGTGTACTTGCAAGTGTGTCAAGTGTGTCAAGTGTGTCAAGTGTACTTGCAAGTGTGTCAAGTGTGTCAAGTGTGTCAAGTGTACTTGCAAGTGTGTCAAGTGTACTTGCAAGTGTGTCAAGTGTGTCAAGTGTGTCAAGTGTACTTGCAAGTGTGTCAAGTGTACTTGCAAGTGTGTCAACTGTACTTGCAAGTGTGTCAAGTGTACTTGCAAGTGTGTCAAGTGTACTTGTAAGTGTGTCAGGTGTACTTGCAAGTGTGTCAAGTGTGTCAAGTGTACTTGCAAGTGTGTCAAGTGTGTCAAGTGTACTTGCAAGTGTGTCAAGTGTGTCAAGTGTACTTGCAAGTGTGTCAAGTGTGTCAAGTGTACTTGCAAGTGTACTTGCAAGTGTGTCAAGTGTGTCAAGTGTACTTGCAAGTGTGGCAAGTGTGGCAAGTGTGTCAAGTGTACTTGCAAGTGTGGCAAGTGTGGCAAGTGTGGCAAGTGTACTTGCAAGTGTGGCAAGTGTGTCAAGTGTACTTGCAAGTGTGGCAAGTGTGGCAAGTGTACTTGCAAGTGTGGCAAGTGTGTCAAGTGTACTTGCAAGTGTGGCAAGTGTACTTGCAAGTGTGGCAAGTGTACTTGCAAGTGTGTCAAGTGTACTTGCAAGTGTGTCAAGTGTACTTGCAAGTGTGGCAAGTGTACTTGCAAGTGTGGCAAGTGTACTTGCAAGTGTGGCAAGTGTACTTGCAAGTGTGGCAAGTGTACTTGCAAGTGTGGCAAGTGTACTTGCAAGTGTGTCAAGTGTACTTGCAAGTGTACTTGCAAGTGTGTCAAGTGTGTCAAGTGTACTTGCAAGTGTGTCAAGTGTGTCAAGTGTACTTGCAAGTGTGTCAAGTGTGTCAAGTGTGTCAAGTGTGTCAAGTGTACTTGCAAGTGTACTTGCAAGTGTGTCAAGTGTGTCAAGTGTACTTGCAAGTGTGTCAAGTGTGTCAAGTGTACTTGCAAGTGTGTCAAGTGTGGCAAGTGTACTTGCAAGTGTACTTGCAAGTGTGTCAAGTGTGTAAAGTGTGTCAAGTGTACTTGCAAGTGTGTCAAGTGTGTCAAGTGTGTCAAGTGTGTCAAGTGTGTCAAGTGTACTTGCAAGTGTGTCAAGTGTGTCAAGTGTGTCAAGTGTGTCAAGTGTGTCAAGTGTACTTGCAAGTGTGTCAATTGTGTCAAGTGTGTCAAGTGTGTCAAGTGTACTTGCAAGTGTGTCAAGTGTGTCAAGTGTACTTGCAAGTGTGTCAAGTGTGTCAAGTGTACTTGCAAGTGTACTTGCAAGTGTGTCAAGTGTGTCAAGTGTACTTGCAAGTGTGGCAAGTGTGGCAAGTGTGTCAAGTGTACTTGCAAGTGTGGCAAGTGTGGCAAGTGTGGCAAGTGTACTTGCAAGTGTGGCAAGTGTGTCAAGTGTACTTGCAAGTGTGGCAAGTGTGGCAAGTGTACTTGCAAGTGTGGCAAGTGTGTCAAGTGTACTTGCAAGTGTGGCAAGTGTACTTGCAAGTGTGGCAAGTGTACTTGCAAGTGTGTCAAGTGTACTTGCAAGTGTGGCAAGTGTACTTGCAAGTGTGGCAAGTGTACTTGCAAGTGTGGCAAGTGTACTTGCAAGTGTGGCAAGTGTACTTGCAAGTGTGGCAAGTGTACTTGCAACTGTGTCAAGTGTACTTGCAAGTGTACTTGCAAGTGTGTCAAGTGTGTCAAGTGTACTTGCAAGTGTGTCAAGTGTGTCAAGTGTACTTGCAAGTGTGTCAAGTGTGTCAAGTGTGTCAAGTGTGTCAAGTGTACTTGCAAGTGTACTTGCAAGTGTGTCAAGTGTGTCAAGTGTACTTGCAAGTGTGTCAAGTGTGTCAAGTGTACTTGCAAGTGTGTCAAGTGTGGCAAGTGTACTTGCAAGTGTACTTGCAAGTGTGTCAAGTGTGTCAAGTGTGTCAAGTGTACTTGCAAGTGTGTCAAGTGTGTCAAGTGTGTCAAGTGTGTCAAGTGTGTCAAGTGTACTTGCAAGTGTGTCAAGTGTGTCAAGTGTGTCAAGTGTGTCAAGTGTACTTGCAAGTGTGTCAAGTGTGTCAAGTGTGTCAAGTGTGTCAAGTGTACTTGCAAGTGTGTCAAGTGTGTCAAGTGTGTCAAGTGTGTCAAGTGTGTCAAGTGTGTCAAGTGTACTTGCAAGTGTGTCAAGTGTGTCAAGTGTGTCAAGTGTACTTGCAAGTGTGTCAAGTGTACTTGCAAGTGTGTCAAGTGTACTTGCAAGTGTGTCAAGTGTACTTGCAAGTGTGTCAAGTGTACTTGCAAGTGTGTCAAGTGTACTTGCAAGTGTGTCAAGTGTGTCAAGTGTACTTGCAAGTGTGTCAAGTGTACTTGCAAGTGTGTCAAGTGTGTCAAGTGTACTTGCAAGTGTGTCAAGTGTACTTGCAAGTGTGTCAAGTGTGTCAAGTGTACTTGCAAGTGTGTCAAGTGTACTTGCAAGTGTGTCAAGTGTACTTGCAAGTGTGTCAAGTGTACTTGCAAGTGTGTCAAGTGTGGCAAGTGTGTCAAGTGTACTTGCAAGTGTGTCAAGTGTACTTGCAAGTGTGTCAAGTGTGTCAAGTGTACTTGCAAGTGTGTCAAGTGTACTTGCAAGTGTGTCAAGTGTACTTGCAAGTGTACTTGCAAGTGTGTCAAGTGTGTCAAGTGTGTCAAGTGTGTCAAGTGTACTTGCAAGTGTGTCAAGTGTACTTGCAAGTGTGTCAAGTGTGTCAAGTGTGTCAAGTGTGTCAAGTGTGTCAAGTGTACTTGCAAGTGTGTCAAGTGTACTTGCAAGTGTACTTGCAAGTGTGTCAAGTGTGTCAAGTGTGTCAAGTTTGTCAAGTGTGTCAAGTGTGTCAAGTGTGTCAAGTGTGTCAAGTGTACTTGCAAGTGTGTCAAGTGTGGCAAGTGTGTCAAGTGTGTCAAGTGTACTTGCAAGTGTGTCAAGTGTGTCAAGTGTACTTGCAAGTGTGTCAAGTGTGTCAAGTATACTTGCAAGTGTGTCAAGTGTGTCAAGTGTACTTGCAAGTGTGTCAAGTGTACTTGCAAGTGTGTCAAGTGTGTCAAGTGTACTTGCAAGTGTGTCAAGTGTGTCAAGTGTACTTGCAAGTGTGGTCAAGTGTGTCAAGTGTACTTGCAAGTGTGTCAAGTGTGTCAAGTGTACTTGCAAGTGTGTCAAGTGTGTCAAGTGTACTTGCAAGTGTGTCAAGTGTGTCAAGTGTACTTGCAAGTGTGTCAAGTGTGTCAAGTGTACTTGCAAGTGTGTCAAGTGTGTCAAGTGTACTTGCAAGTGTGTCAAGTGTGTCAAGTGTGTCAAGTGTACTTGCAAGTGTGTCAAGTGTGTCAAGTGTGTCAAGTGTACTTGCAAGTGTGTCAAGTGTGTCAAGTGTGTCAAGTGTACTTGCAAGTGTGTCAAGTGTGTCAAGTGTGTCAAGTGGTCAAGTGTACTTGCAAGTGTGTCAAGTGTCCAAGTGTGTCAAGTGTGTCAAGTGTACTTGCAAGTCGTGTTCAATGTGTCAAGTGTGTCAAGTGTACTTGCAAGTGTGTCAAGTGTGTCAAGTGTACTTGCAAGTGTGTCAAGTGTGTCAAGTGTACTTGCAAGTGTGTCAAGTGTGTCCAAGTGTACTTGCAAGTGTGTCAAGTGTGTCAAGTGTACTTGCAAGTGTGTCAAGTGTACTTGCAAGTGTGTCAAGTGTTGTGTCAAGTGTGTCAAGTGTACTTGCAAGTGTGTCAAGTGTGTCAAGTGTACTTGCAAGTGTGTCAAGTGTGTCAAGTGTACTTGCAAGTGTGTCAAGTGTGTCAAGTGTACTTGCAAGTGTGTCAAGTGTGTCCAAGTGTGTCAAGTGTACTTGCAAGTGTGTCAAGTGTGTCAAGTGTGTCAAGTGTACTTGCAAGTGTGTCAAGTGTGTCAAGTGTGTCAAGTGTGTCAAGTGTACTTGCAAGTGTGTCAAGTGTACTTGGTCAAGTGTGTCAAGTGTGTCAAGTGTGTCAAGTGTACTTGCAAGTGTGTCAAGTGTGTCAAGTGTGTCAAGTGTGTCAAGTGTACTTGCAAGTGTGTCAAGTGTGTCAAGTGTGTCAAGTGTACTTGCAAGTGTGTCAAGTGTGTCAAGTGTGTCAAGTGTACTTGCAAGTGTGTCAAGTGTGTCAAGTGTGTCAAGTGTGTCAAGTGTGTCAAGTGTACTTGCAAGTGTGTCAAGTGTGTCAAGTGTGTCAAGTGTGTCAAGGTGTACTTGCAAGTGTGTCAAGTGTGTCAAGTGTGTCAAGTGTACTTGCAAGTGTGTCAAGTGTACTTGCAAGTGTGTCAAGTGTGTCAAGTGTGTCAAGTGTGTCAAGTGTACTTGCAAGTGTGTCAAGTGTACTTGCAAGTGTGTCAAGTGTACTTGCAAGTGTGTCAAGTGTACTTGCAAGTGTGTCAAGTGTACTTGCAAGTGTGTCAAGTGTACTTGCAAGTGTGTCAAGTGTGTCAAGTGTACTTGCAAGTGTGTCAAGTGTACTTGCAAGTGTGTCAAGTGTACTTGCAAGTGTGTCAAGTGTGTCAAGTGTACTTGCAAGTGTGTCAAGTGTGTCAAGTATACTCTTTGCAAGTGTGCAAGTGTGTCATTGTACTTGCAAGTGTGTCAAGTGTGTCAAGTGTACTTGCAAGTGTGTCAAGTGTACTTGCAAGTGTGTCAAGTGTGTCAAGTGTACTTGCAAGTGTGTCAAGTGTGTCAAGTGTGTCAAGTGTACTTGCAAGTGTGTCAAGTGTGTCAAGTGTACTTGCAAGTGTACTTGCAAGTGTGTCAAGTGTGTCAAGTGTACTTGCAAGTGTGTCAAGTGTGTCAAGTGTACTTGCAAGTGTGTCAAGTGTGTCAAGTGTACTTGCAAGTGTGTCAAGTGTGTCAAGTGTGTCAAGTGTACTTGCAAGTGTGTCAAGTGTGTCAAGTGTGTCAAGTGTACTTGCAAGTGTACTTGCAAGTGTGTCAAGTGTGTCAAGCGTGTCAAGTGTGTCAAGTGTGTCAAGTGTACTTGCAAGTGTGTCAAGTGTGTCAAGTGTACTTGCAAGTGTGTCAAGTGTGTCAAGTGTACTTGCAAGTGTGTCAAGTGTACTTGCAAGTGTGTCAAGTGTGTCAAGTGTACTTGCAAGTGTGTCAAGTGTGTCAAGTGTGTCAAGTGTGTCAAGTGTACTTGCAAGTGTGTCAAGTGTGTCAAGTGTGTCAAGTGTGTCAAGTGTGTCAAGTGTGTCAAGTGTACTTGCAAGTGTGTCAAGTGTGTCAAGTGCAAGTGTGTCAAGTGTGTCAAGTGTACTTGCAAGTGTGTCAAGTGTACTTGCAAGTGTGTCAAGTGTACTTGCAAGTGTGTCAAGTGTACTTGCAAGTGTGTCAAGTGTACTTGCAAGTGTGTCAAGTGTACTTGCAAGTGTGTCAAGTGTACTTGCAAGTGTGTCAAGTGTACTTGCAAGTGTGTCAAGTGTGTCAAGTGTGTCAAGTGTGTCAAGTGTACTTGCAAGTGTGTCAAGTGTGTCAAGTGTGTCAAGTGTGTCAAGTGTACTTGCAAGTGTGTCAAGTGTACTTGCAAGTGTGTCAAGTGTGTCAAGTGTGTCAAGTGTACTTGCAAGTGTGTCAAGTGTACTTGCAAGTGTGTCAAGTGTGTCAAGTGTGTCAAGTGTACTTGCAAGTGTGTCAAGTGTGTCAAGTGTACTTGCAAGTGTGTCAAGTGTGTCAAGTGTGTCAAGTGTACTTGCAAGTGTGTCAAGTGTGTCAAGTGTGTCAAGTGTACTTGCAAGTGTGTCAAGTGTGTCAAGTGTGTCAAGTGTGTCAAGTGTACTTGCAAGTGTGTCAAGTGTGTCAAGTGTACTTGCAAGTGTGTCAAGTGTACTTGCAAGTGTGTCAAGTGTACTTGCAAGTGTGTCAAGTGTACTTGCAAGTGTGTCAAGTGTACTTGCAAGTGTGTCAAGTGTACTTGCAAGTGTGTCAAGTGTGTCAAGTGTGTCAAGTGTACTTGCAAGTGTGTCAAGTGTGTCAAGTGTGTCAAGTGTACTTGCAAGTGTGTCAAGTGTGTCAAGTGTGTCAAGTGTACTTGCAAGTGTGTCAAGTGTACTTGCAAGTGTGTCAAGTGTGTCAAGTGTGTCAAGTGTACTTGCAAGTGTGTCAAGTGTACTTGCAAGTGTGTCAACTGTACTTGCAAGTGTGTCAAGTGTACTTGCAAGTGTGTCAAGTGTACTTGTAAGTGTGTCAGGTGTACTTGCAAGTGTGTCAAGTGTGTCAAGTGTACTTGCAAGTGTGTCAAGTGTGTCAAGTGTACTTGCAAGTGTGTCAAGTGTGTCAAGTGTACTTGCAAGTGTGTCAAGTGTGTCAAGTGTACTTGCAAGTGTACTTGCAAGTGTGTCAAGTGTGTCAAGTGTACTTGCAAGTGTGGCAAGTGTGGCAAGTGTGTCAAGTGTACTTGCAAGTGTGGCAAGTGTGGCAAGTGTGGCAAGTGTACTTGCAAGTGTGGCAAGTGTGTCAAGTGTACTTGCAAGTGTGGCAAGTGTGGCAAGTGTACTTGCAAGTGTGGCAAGTGTGTCAAGTGTACTTGCAAGTGTGGCAAGTGTACTTGCAAGTGTGGCAAGTGTACTTGCAAGTGTGTCAAGTGTACTTGCAAGTGTGTCAAGTGTACTTGCAAGTGTGGCAAGTGTACTTGCAAGTGTGGCAAGTGTACTTGCAAGTGTGGCAAGTGTACTTGCAAGTGTGGCAAGTGTACTTGCAAGTGTGGCAAGTGTACTTGCAAGTGTGTCAAGTGTACTTGCAAGTGTACTTGCAAGTGTGTCAAGTGTGTCAAGTGTACTTGCAAGTGTGTCAAGTGTGTCAAGTGTACTTGCAAGTGTGTCAAGTGTGTCAAGTGTGTCAAGTGTGTCAAGTGTACTTGCAAGTGTACTTGCAAGTGTGTCAAGTGTGTCAAGTGTACTTGCAAGTGTGTCAAGTGTGTCAAGTGTACTTGCAAGTGTGTCAAGTGTGGCAAGTGTACTTGCAAGTGTACTTGCAAGTGTGTCAAGTGTGTAAAGTGTGTCAAGTGTACTTGCAAGTGTGTCAAGTGTGTCAAGTGTGTCAAGTGTGTCAAGTGTGTCAAGTGTACTTGCAAGTGTGTCAAGTGTGTCAAGTGTGTCAAGTGTGTCAAGTGTGTCAAGTGTACTTGCAAGTGTGTCAATTGTGTCAAGTGTGTCAAGTGTGTCAAGTGTACTTGCAAGTGTGTCAAGTGTGTCAAGTGTGTCAAGTGTGTCAAGTGTGTCAAGTGTGTCAAGTGTACTTGCAAGTGTGTCAAGTGTGTCAAGTGTGTCAAGTGTGTCAAGTGTACTTGCAAGTGTGTCAAGTGTACTTGCAAGTGTGTCAAGTGTACTTGCAAGTGTGTCAAGTGTACTTGCAAGTGTGTCAAGTGTACTTGCAAGTGTGTCAAGTGTACTTGCAAGTGTGTCAAGTGTACTTGCAAGTGTGTCAAGTGTGTCAAGTGTACTTGCAAGTGTGTCAAGTGTACTTGCAAGTGTGTCAAGTGTGTCAAGTGTACTTGCAAGTGTGTCAAGTGTACTTGCAAGTGTGTCAAGTGTGTCAAGTGTACTTGCAAGTGTGTCAAGTGTACTTGCAAGTGTGTCAAGTGTACTTGCAAGTGTGTCAAGTGTACTTGCAAGTGTGTCAAGTGTGTCAAGTGTGGCAAGTGTGTCAAGTGTACTTGCAAGTGTGTCAAGTGTACTTGCAAGTGTGTCAAGTGTGGCAAGTGTGTCAAGTGTACTTGCAAGTGTGTCAAGTGTACTTGCAAGTGTGTCAAGTGTACTTGCAAGTGTACTTGCAAGTGTGTCAAGTGTGTCAAGTGTGTCAAGTGTGTCAAGTGTACTTGCAAGTGTGTCAAGTGTACTTGCAAGTGTGTCAAGTGTGTCAAGTGTGTCAAGTGTGTCAAGTGTGTCAAGTGTGTCAAGTGTACTTGCAAGTGTGTCAAGTGTACTTGCAAGTGTACTTGCAAGTGTGTCAAGTGTGTCAAGTGTGTCAAGTTTGTCAAGTGTGTCAAGTGTGTCAAGTGTGTCAAGTGTGTCAAGTGTACTTGCAAGTGTGTCAAGTGTGTCAAGTGTGTCAAGTGTGTCAAGTGTACTTGCAAGTGTGTCAAGTGTGTCAAGTGTACTTGCAAGTGTGTCAAGTGTGTCAAGTGTACTTGCAAGTGTGTCAAGTGTGTCAAGTGTACTTGCAAGTGTGTCAAGTGTGTCAAGTGTACTTGCAAGTGTGTCAAGTGTGTCAAGTGTACTTGCAAGTGTGTCAAGTGTGTCAAGTGTACTTGCAAGTGTGTCAAGTGTGTCAAGTGTACTTGCAAGTGTGTCAAGTGTGTCAAGTGTACTTGCAAGTGTGTCAAGTGTGTCAAGTGTACTTGCAAGTGTGTCAAGTGTGTCAAGTGTACTTGCAAGTGTGTCAAGTGTGTCAAGTGTACTTGCAAGTGTGTCAAGTGTGTCAAGTGTGTCAAGTGTACTTGCAAGTGTGTCAAGTGTGTCAAGTGTGTCAAGTGTACTTGCAAGTGTGTCAAGTGTGTCAAGTGTGTCAAGTGTACTTGCAAGTGTGTCAAGTGTGTCAAGTGTGTCAAGTGTGTCAAGTGTACTTGCAAGTGTGTCAAGTGTGTCAAGTGTGTCAAGTGTGTCAAGTGTACTTCAAGTGTGTCAAGTGTGTCAAGTGTACTTGCAAGTGTGTCAAGTGTGTCAAGTGTACTTGCAAGTGTGTCAAGTGTGTCAAGTGTACTTGCAAGTGTGTCAAGTGTGTCAAGTGTACTTGCAAGTGTGTCAAGTGTGTCAAGTGTACTTGCAAGTGTGTCAAGTGTACTTGCAAGTGTGTCAAGTGTGTCAAGTGTGTCAAGTGTGTCAAGTGTACTTGCAAGTGTGTCAAGTGTGTCAAGTGTACTTGCAAGTGCGTCAAGTGTGTCAAGTGTGTCAAGTGTACTTGCAAGTGTGTCAAGTGTACTTGCAAGTGTGTCAAGTGTACTTGCAAGTGTGTCAAGTGTACTTGCAAGTGTGTCAAGTGTACTTGCAAGTGTGTCAAGTGTACTTGCAAGTGTGTCAAGTGTACTTGCAAGTGTGTCAAGTGTACTTGCAAGTGTGTCAAGTGTGTCAAGTGTGGCAAGTGTGTCAAGTGTACTTGCAAGTGTGTCAAGTGTACTTGCAAGTGTGTCAAGTGTGGCAAGTGTGTCAAGTGTACTTGCAAGTGTGTCAAGTGTGTCAAGTGTACTTGCAAGTGTGTCAAGTGTGTCAAGTGTACTTGCAAGTGTGTCAAGTGTGTCAAGTGTACTTGCAAGTGTGTCAAGTGTGTCAAGTGTACTTGCAAGTGTGTCAAGTGTGTCAAGTGTACTTGCAAGTGTGTCAAGTGTGTCAAGTGTACTTGCAAGTGTGTCAAGTGTGTCAAGTGTACTTGCAAGTGTGTCAAGTGTGTCAAGTGTACTTGCAAGTGTGTCAAGTGTGTCAAGTGTACTTGCAAGTGTGTCAAGTGTGTCAAGTGTACTTGCAAGTGTGTCAAGTGTGTCAAGTGTACTTGCAAGTGTGTCAAGTGTGTCAAGTGTACTTGCAAGTGTGTCAAGTGTGTCAAGTGTACTTGCAAGTGTGTCAAGTGTGTCAAGTGTACTTGCAAGTGTGTCAAGTGTGTCAAGTGTACTTGCAAGTGTGTCAAGTGTGTCAAGTGTGTCAAGTGTACTTGCAAGTGTGTCAAGTGTGTCAAGTGTGTCAAGTGTACTTGCAAGTGTGTCAAGTGTGTCAAGTGTGTCAAGTGTACTTGCAAGTGTGTCAAGTGTGTCAAGTGTGTCAAGTGTGTCAAGTGTACTTGCAAGTGTGTCAAGTGTGTCAAGTGTGTCAAGTGTGTCAAGTGTACTTCAAGTGTGTCAAGTGTGTCAAGTGTACTTGCAAGTGTGTCAAGTGTGTCAAGTGTACTTGCAAGTGTGTCAAGTGTGTCAAGTGTACTTGCAAGTGTGTCAAGTGTGTCAAGTGTACTTGCAAGTGTGTCAAGTGTGTCAAGTGTACTTGCAAGTGTGTCAAGTGTACTTGCAAGTGTGTCAAGTGTGTCAAGTGTGTCAAGTGTACTTGCAAGTGTGTCAAGTGTGTCAAGTGTACTTGCAAGTGTGTCAAGTGTGTCAAGTGTACTTGCAAGTGTGTCAAGTGTGTCAAGTGTACTTGCAAGTGTGTCAAGTGTGTCAAGTGTGTCAAGTGTACTTGCAAGTGCGTCAAGTGTGTCAAGTGTGTCAAGTGTACTTGCAAGTGTGTCAAGTGTACTTGCAAGTGTGTCAAGTGTACTTGCAAGTGTGTCAAGTGTACTTGCAAGTGTGTCAAGTGTACTTGCAAGTGTGTCAAGTGTACTTGCAAGTGTGTCAAGTGTGTCAAGTGTACTTGCAAGTGTGTCAAGTGTGTCAAGTGTACTTGCAAGTGTGTCAAGTGTGTCAAGTGTACTTGCAAGTGTGTTAAGTGTGTCAAGTGTACTTGCAAGTGTACTTGCAAGTGTGTCAAGTGTGTCAAGTGTACTTGCAAGTGTGGCAAGTGTGGCAAGTGTGTCAAGTGTACTTGCAAGTGTGGCAAGTGTGGCAAGTGTGTCAAGTGTACTTGCAAGTGTGGCAAGTGTGTCAAGTGTACTTGCAAGTGTGGCAAGTGTGGCAAGTGTACTTGCAAGTGTGGCAAGTGTGTCAACTGTACTTGCAAGTGTGGCAAGTGTACTTGCAAGTGTGGCAAGTGTACTTGCAAGTGTGTCAAGTGTACTTGCAAGTGTGGCAAGTGTACTTGCAAGTGTGGCAAGTGTACTTGCAAGTGTGTCAAGTGTACTTGCAAGTGTGGCAAGTGTACTTGCAAGTGTGTCAAGTGTACTTGCAAGTGTACTTGCAAGTGTGTCAAGTGTGTCAAGTGTACTTGCAAGTGTGTCAAGTGTGTCAAGTGTACTTGCAAGTGTGTCAAGTGTGTCAAGTGTGTCAAGTGTACTTGCAAGTGTACTTGCAAGTGTGTCAAGTGTGTCAAGTGTACTTGCAAGTGTGTCAAGTGTGTCAAGTGTACTTGCAAGTGTGTCAAGTGTGGCAAGTGTACTTGCAAGTGTACTTGCAAGTGTGTCAAGTGTGTCAAGTGTGTCAAGTGTACTTGCAAGTGTGTCAAGTGTGTCAAGTGTGTCAAGTGTGTCAAGTGTGTCAAGTGTACTTGCAAGTGTGTCAAGTGTGTCAAGTGTGTCAAGTGTGTCAAGTGTGTCAAGTGTACTTGCAAATGTGTCAAGTGTGTCAAGTGTGTCAAGTGTGTCAAGTGTACTTGCAAGTGTGTCAAGTGTGTCAAGTGTGTCAAGTGTGTCAAGTGTGTCAAGTGTGTCAAGTGTGTCAAGTGTACTTGCAAGTGTGTCAAGTGTGTCAAGTGTGTCAAGTGTACTTGCAAGTGTGTCAAGTGTACTTGCAAGTGTGTCAAGTGTACTTGCAAGTGTGTCAAGTGTACTTGCAAGTGTGTCAAGTGTACTTGCAAGTGTGTCAAGTGTACTTGCAAGTGTGTCAAGTGTACTTGCAAGTGTGTCAAGTGTACTTGCAAGTGTGTCAAGTGTACTTGCAAGTGTGTCAAGTGTACTTGCAAGTGTGTCAAGTGTGTCAAGTGTACTTGCAAGTGTGTCAAGTGTACTTGCAAGTGTGTCAAGTGTACTTGCAAGTGTGTCAAGTGTACTTGCAAGTGTGTCAAGTGTGGCAAGTGTGTCAAGTGTACTTGCAAGTGTGTCAAGTGTACTTGCAAGTGTGTCAAGTGTGGCAAGTGTGTCAAGTGTACTTGCAAGTGTGTCAAGTGTGTCAAGTGTGTCAAGTGTGTCAAGTGTACTTGCAAGTGTACTTGCAAGTGTGTCAAGTGTGTCAAGTGTACTTGCAAGTGTGTCAAGTGTGTCAAGTGTACTTGCAAGTGTGTCAAGTGTGGCAAGTGTACTTGCAAGTGTACTTGCAAGTGTGTCAAGTGTGTCAAGTGTGTCAAGTGTACTTGCAAGTGTGTCAAGTGTGTCAAGTGTGTCAAGTGTGTCAAGTGTGTCAA
The DNA here is from genome assembly GCA_037577475.1 of Chaunax sp. Z400. NCBI lineage: Eukaryota > Metazoa > Chordata > Actinopteri > Lophiiformes > Chaunacidae > Chaunax > Chaunax sp. Z400. The sequence continues at coordinate 2,969 of CM075200.1, read as the reverse complement.
GTGTACTTGCAAGTGTGTCAAGTGTGTCAAGTGTGTCAAGTGTGTCAAGTGTGTCAAGTGTGTCAAGTGTACTTGCAAGTGTGTCAAGTGTGTCAAGTGTACTTGCAAGTGTGTCAAGTGTACTTGCAAGTGTGTCAAGTGTGTCAAGTGTGTCAAGTGTGTCAAGTGTACTTGCAAGTGTGTCAAGTGTGTCAAGTGTGTCAAGTGTGTCAAGTGTACTTGCAAGTGTGTCAAGTGTACTTGCAAGTGTGTCAAGTGTGTCAAGTGTGTCAAGTGTACTTGCAAGTGTGTCAAGTGTACTTGCAAGTGTGTCAAGTGTGTCAAGTGTACTTGCAAGTGTGTCAAGTGTACTTGCAAGTGTGTCAAGTGTACTTGCAAGTGTGTCAAGTGTACTTGCAAGTGTGTCAAGTGTGGCAAGTGTGTCAAGTGTACTTGCAAGTGTGTCAAGTGTACTTGCAAGTGTGTCAAGTGTGGCAAGTGTGTCAAGTGTACTTGCAAGTGTGTCAAGTGTGTCAAGTGTGTCAAGTGTGTCAAGTGTACTTGCAAGTGTACTTGCAAGTGTGTCAAGTGTGTCAAGTGTACTTGCAAGTGTGTCAAGTGTGTCAAGTGTACTTGCAAGTGTGTCAAGTGTGGCAAGTGTACTTGCAAGTGTACTTGCAAGTGTGTCAAGTGTGTCAAGTGTGTCAAGTGTACTTGCAAGTGTGTCAAGTGTGTCAAGTGTGTCAAGTGTGTCAAGTGTACTTGCAAGTGTGTCAAGTGTGTCAAGTGTGTCAAGTGTGTCAAGTGTGTCAAGTGTGTCAAGTGTACTTGCAAGTGTGTCAAGTGTGTCAAGTGTACTTGCAAGTGTGTCAAGTGTACTTGCAAGTGTGTCAAGTGTGTCAAGTGTGTCAAGTGTGTCAAGTGTACTTGCAAGTGTGTCAAGTGTGTCAAGTGTGTCAAGTGTGTCAAGTGTACTTGCAAGTGTGTCAAGTGTACTTGCAAGTGTGTCAAGTGTGTCAAGTGTGTCAAGTGTACTTGCAAGTGTGTCAAGTGTACTTGCAAGTGTGTCAAGTGTGTCAAGTGTGTCAAGTGTACTTGCAAGTGTGTCAAGTGTGTCAAGTGTACTTGCAAGTGTGTCAAGTGTGTCAAGTGTGTCAAGTGTACTTGCAAGTGTGTCAAGTGTGTCAAGTGTGTCAAGTGTACTTGCAAGTGTGTCAAGTGTGTCAAGTGTGTCAAGTGTGTCAAGTGTGTCAAGTGTGTCAAGTGTACTTGCAAGTGTGTCAAGTGTGTCAAGTGTGTCAAGTGTGTCAAGTGTACTTGCAAGTGTGTCAAGTGTGTCAAGTGTACTTGCAAGTGTGTGAAGTGTACTTGCAAGTGTGTCAAGTGTGTCAAGTGTACTTGCAAGTGTGTCAAGTGTACTTGCAAGTGTGTCAAGTGTGTCAAGTGTACTTGCAAGTGTGTCAAGTGTGTCAAGTGTGTCAAGTGTACTTGCAAGTGTGTCAAGTGTGTCAAGTGTGTCAAGTGTGTCAAGTGTGTCAAGTGTACTTGCAAGTGTGGCAAGTGTGGCAAGTGTGTCAAGTGTGTCAAGTGTGTCAAGTGTACTTGCAAGTGTGTCAAGTGTGTCAAGTGTGTCAAGTGTGTCAAGTGTACTTGCAAGTGTGTCAAGTGTGTCAAGTGTACTTGCAAGTGTGTCAAGTGTGTCAAGTGTGTCAAGTGTACTTGCAAGTGTGTCAAGTGTGTCAAGTGTGTCAAGTGTACTTGCAAGTGTGTCAAGTGTGTCAAGTGTGTCAAGTGTACTTGCAAGTGTGTCAAGTGTGTCAAGTGTACTTGCAAGTGTGTCAAGTGTGTCAAGTGTACTTGCAAGTGTGTCAAGTGTGTCAAGTGTACTTGCAAGTGTGTCAAGTGTGTCAAGTGTACTTGCAAGTGTGTCAAATGTGTCAAGTGTGTCAAGTGTACTTGCAAGTGTGTCAAGTGTGTCAAGTGTGTCAAGTGTGTCAAGTGTACTTGCAAGTGTGTCAAGTGTGTCAAGTGTGTCAAGTGTGTCAAGTGTGTCAAGTGTACTTGCAAGTGTGTCAAGTGTGTCAAGTGTGTCAAGTGTGTCAAGTGTACTTGCAAGTGTGTCAAGTGTACTTGCAAGTGTGTCAAGTGTACTTGCAAGTGTGTCAAGTGTGTCAAGTGTACTTGCAAGTGTGTCAAGTGTGTCAAGTGTACTTGCAAGTGTGTCAAGTGTGTCAAGTGTACTTGCAAGTGTGTCAAGTGTGTCAAGTGTACTTGCAAGTGTGTCAAGTGTGTCAAGTGTACTTGCAAGTGTGTCAAGTGTGTCAAGTGTACTTGCAAGTGTGTCAAGTGTGTCAAGTGTGTCAAGTGTACTTGCAAGTGTGTCAAGTGTGTCAAGTGTGTCAAGTGTGTCAAGTGTACTTGCAAGTGTGTCAAGTGTGTCAAGTGTGTCAAGTGTACTTGCAAGTGTGTCAAGTGTACTTGCAAGTGTGTCAAGTGTGTCAAGTGTGTCAAGTGTACTTGCAAGTGTGTCAAGTGTGTCAAGTGTGTCAAGTGTACTTGCAAGTGTGTCAAGTGTGTCAAGTGTGTCAAGTGTACTTGCAAGTGTGTCAAGTGTGTCAAGTGTGTCAAGTGTGTCAAGTGTACTTGCAAGTGTGTCAAGTGTACTTGCAAGTGTGTCAAGTGTGTCAAGTGTGTCAAGTGTGTCAAGTGTACTTGCAAGTGTGTCAAGTGTGTCAAGTGTGTCAAGTGTGTCAAGTGTACTTGCAAGTGTGTCAAGTGTGTCAAGTGTGTCAAGTGTGTCAAGTGTACTTGCAAGTGTGTCAAGTGTGTCAAGTGTGTCAAGTGTGTCAAGTTTGTCAAGTGTGTCAAGTGTGTCAAGTGTGTCAAGTGTACTTGCAAGTGTGTCAAGTGTGTCAAGTGTGTCAAGTGTACTTGGCAAGTGTGTCAAGTGTGTCAAGGTGTCAAGTGTGTCAAGTGTACTTGCAAGTGTG
>CM075199.1:23445025-23452525 GCA_037577475.1 Chaunax sp. Z400 | reverse complement strand
TATGCTTAGGACCATTGGAAAGCTGGTGCCCATTAATGGTGGGGCAGAAACTGGTTGCGAGTCTCTACGACGCTCAGGAGTGGAGATATTAACCGATCAATCTTTCAACGCGCCCTGCTGTGGACACATCTGGTACTGCAAAATATATTTTATTTTATAACTCAATAACGCAATGACCTACAGACGTGAAATTGACAAGAAATATGCATCAACACCTGTTGCACACATCCTCCCAATTTCAGCTAACTGGTACAACCAGAACATATTTTGCTTATAACGTCTTAACCCAGTACCCTAGACATTTGGCCTTCACAAAACATAGGCATCCAGCACTGTTGCAATAGTACAAGGGGTTTCAGCCTACAGGCACCACCTCAGCAAAAGTTATTCAAGAAAGAATGCTTCTGCCTGCCTGATTTGACCACTTCCCATTGTCGTAGAGAGACACGCTTAGGACCATTGGAAAGCTGGTACCCAATAATGGTGGGGCAGAAACTGGTTGCGAGTCTCTATGACGCTCAGGAGTGGGGATATTAACAGATCAATCTTTCAATCCGCCCTCCTGTGGACACATCTGGTACTACAAAATATATTTTATTTTATTACTCAATAACCCAATGACCTAGAGACGTGAAATTGACAAGAAATATGCATCAACACCTGTTGCACACATTACTCTAATTTCAGTCAACTGGTGGCACCAGAATATATTTTGCTTATAACGTCTTAACCCAGTGCCCTAGACATTTGGCCTTCACAAAAAATAAGCATCCAGCACTGTTGCAATAGTACAAGGGGTTTCAGCCTACAGGCACCACCTCAGCAAAAGTTATTCAAGAAAGAATGCTCCTGCCAGCCTGATTTGACCACTTCCCATTGTCATAGAGAGACATGCTTAGGACCATTGGAATGCTGGTACGCAACAATGGTGGGGCCGAAACTGGTTGCGAGTCTCTACGACGCTCAGGAGTGGAGATATTAACCGATCAATCTTTCAACCCGCCCTCCTGTGGACACATCTGGTACTGCAAAATATATTTTATTTTATAACTCAATAACCCAATGACCTAGAGACGTGAAATTAACAAGAAATATGCATCAACACCTGTTGCACACATCCTCCCAATTTCAGCTAACTGGTACCACCAGAACATATTTTGCTTATAATGTCTTAACCCAGTACCCTAGACATTTGGACTTCACGAAACATAGGCATCGAACACTGTTGCAATAGTGAAAGGGGTTTCAGCCTACAGGCACCACCTCAGCAAAAGTTATTCAAAAAAGAATGCTCCTGCCTGCCTGATTTGACCACTTCCCATTGTCATAGAGAGACATGCTTAGGACCATTGGAAAGCTGGTACCCAATAATGGTGGGGTAGAAACTAGTTGCGAGTCTCTATGACGCTCAGGAGTGGAGATATTAACCGATCAATCTTTCAACCCGCCCTCCTGTGGACACATCTGGTACTGCAAAATATATTTTATTTTATAACTCAATAACCCAATGACCTAGAGACGTGAAATTGAGAAAGAGTTATGCAGCAACACCTGTTGCACACATCCTCCCAATTTCAGCTAACTGGTACCACCAGAACATATTTTGCTTATAACATCTTAACCCAGTGCCCTAGACATTTGGCCTTCACAAAACATAGGCATCCAGCATTGTTGAAATAGTACAACGGGTTTCAGCCTACAGGCGCCACCTCAGCATAAGTTATTCAAGAAAGAATGCTTCTGCCTGCCTGATTTGTACACTTCCCATTGTCGTAGAGAGATATGCTTAGGGCCATTGGAAAGCTGGTGCCCATTAATGGTGGGGCAGAAACTGGTTGCGAGTCTCTACGACGCTCAGGAGTGGAGATATTAACCGATCAATCTTTCAACGCGCCCTCCTGTGGACACATCTGGTACTGCAAAATATATTTTATTTTATAACTCAATAACCCAATGACCTAGAGACGTGAAATTGACAGCAAATATGCATCAACACCTGGTGCACACATCCTCCGAAATTCAGCTAACTGGTACAACCAGAACATATTTTGCTTATAACGTCTTAACCCAGTACCCTAGACATTTGGCCTTCACAAAACATAGGCATCCAGCACTGTTGCAATAGTACAAGGGGTTTCAGCCTACAGGCACCACCTCAGCAAAAGTTATTCAAGAAAGAATGCTTCTGCCTGCCTGATTTGACCACTTCCCATTGTCGTGGAGAGACACGCTTAGGACCATTGGAAAGCTGGTACCCTACAATGCTGGGGCCGAAACTGGTTGCGAGTCTCTACGACGCTCAGGAGTGGAGATATTAACCGATCACTCTTTCAACCCGCCCTCCTGTGGACACATCTGGTACTGCAAAATATATTTTATTTCATAAATCAATAACCAAATGACCTAGAGACGTCAAATTGACAAGACATATGCATCAACAACTGTTGCACACATCCTCCCAATTTCAGCTAACTGGTACCACCAGAACATATTTTGCTTATAACGTCTTAACCCAGTAGCCTAGACATTTGGCCTTCACAAAACATAGGCATCGAGCACTGTTGCAATAGTGAAAGGGGTTTCAGCCTACAGGCACCACCTCAGCAAAAGTTATTCAAAAAAGAATGCTCCTGCCTGCCTGATTTGACCACTTCCCATTGTCATAGAGAGACATGCTTAGGACCATTGGAAAGCTGATACCCAATAATGGTGGGGTAGAAACTGGTTGCGAGTCTCTATGACGCTCAGGAGTGGAGATATTAACCGATCAATCTTTCAACCCGCCCTCCTGTGGACACATCTGGTACTGCAAAATATATTTTATTTTATAACTCAATAACCCAATGACCTAGAGACGTGAAATTGAGAAAGAAATATGCAGCAACACCTGTTGCACACATCCTCCCAATTTCAGCTAACTGGTACCACCAGAACATATTTTGCTTATAACATCTAAACCCAGTGCCCTAGAATTTTGGCCTTCACAAAACATAGGCATCCAGCACTGTTGCAATAGTACAACGGGTTTCAGCCTACAGGCACCACCTCAGCATAAGTTATTCAAGAAAGAATGCTTCTGCCTGCCTGATTTGTACACTTCCCATTGACGTAGAGAGATATGCTTAGGACCATTGGAAAGCTGGTGCCCATTAATGGTGGGGCAGAAACTGGTTGCGAGTCTCTACGACGCTCAGGAGTAGAGATATTAACCGATCAATCTTTCAATCCGGCCTCCAGTGGACACATCTGGTACTGCAAAATATATTTTATTTTATTACTCAATAACCCAATGACCTAGAGACGTGAAATTGACAAGAAATATGCATCAACACCTGTTGCACAAATTACTCTAATTTCAGCTAACTGGCGCCACCATAACATATTTTGCTTATAACGTCTTAACCCAGTGCCCTAGACATTTGGCCTTCACAGAACATAGGCATCCAGCACTGTTGCAATAGTACAAGGGGTCTCAGCCTACAGGCACCACCTCAGCAAAAGTTATTCAAAAAAGAATGCTCCTGCCTGCCTGATTTGACCACTTCCCATTGTCATAGAGAGACATGCTTAGGACCATTGGAAAGCTGGTACCCAATAATGGTGGGGCAGAAACTGGTTGCGAGTCTCTATGATGCTCAGTAGTGGTGATATTAACCGATCAATCTTTCAATCCGCCCTCCTGTGGACACATCTGGTACTGCAAAATATATTTTATTTTATAACTCAATAACCCAATGACCTAGAGACGTGAAATTGAGAAAGAAATATGCAGCAACACCTGTTGCACACATCCTCCCAATTTCAGCTAACTGGTACCACCAGAACATATTTTGCTTATAACATCTTAACCCAGTGCCCTAGACGTTTGGCCTTCACAAAACATAGGCATCCAGCACTGTTGCAATAGTACAAGGGGTTTCAGCCTACAGGCACCACCTCAGCAAAAGTTATTCAAGAAAGAATGCTCCTGCCAGCCTGATTTGACCACTTCCCATTGTCATAGAGAGACATGCTTAGGACCATTGGAAAGCTGGTACCCAATAATGGTGGGGCAGAAACTGGTTGTGAGTCTCTATGACGCTCAGGAGTGGAGATATTAACCGATCAATCTTTCAATCCGCCCTCCTGTGGACATATCTGGTACTGCAAAATATATTTTATTTTATAACTCAATAACCCAATGACCTAGAGACGTGAAATTGACAAGAAATATGCATCAACACCTGTTGCACAAATTACTCTAATTTCAGTCAACTGGCACCACCATAACATATTTTGCTTATAACGTCTTAACCCAGTGCCCTAGACATTTGGCCTTCACAAAATATAGGCATCCAGCACTGTTGCAATAGTACAACGGGTTTCAGCCTACAGGCACCACCTCAGCAAAAGTTATTCAAGAAAGAATGCTTCCGCCTGCCTGATTTGACCACTTCCCATTGTCATAGAGAGATATGCTTAGGACCATTGGAAAGCTGGTGCCCATTAATGGTGGGGCAGAAACTGGTTGCGAGTCTCTACGACGCTCAGGAGTGGAGATCTTAACCGATTAATCTTTCAATGCGCCCTGCTGTGGACACATCTGGTACTGCAAAATATATTTTATTTTATAACTCAATAACCCAATGACCTAGAGACGTGAAATTGAGAAAGAGGTATGCAGCAACACCTGTTGCACACATCCTCCCAATTTCAGCTAACTGGTACCACCAGAACATATTTTGCTTATAATATCTTAACCCAGTGCCCTAGACATTGGGCCTTCACAAAACATAGGCATCCAGCATTGTTGAAATAGTACAACGGGTTTCAGCCTACAGGCGCCACCTCAGCATAAGTTATTCAAGAAAGATTGCTTCTGCCTGCCTGATTTGTACACTTCCCATTGTCGTAGAGAGATATGCTTAGGGCCATTGGAAAGCTGGTGCCCATTAATGGTGGGGCAGAAACTGGTTGCGAGTCTCTACGATTCTCAGGAGTGGAGATATTAACCGATCAATCTTTCAACGCGCCCTCCTGTGGACACATCTGGTACTGCAAAATATATTTTATTTTATAACTCAATAACCCAATGACCTAGAGACGTGAAATTGACAACAAATATGCATCAACACCTGGTGCACACATCCTCCCAAATTCAGCTAACTGGTACAACCAGAACATATTTTGCTTATAACGTCTTAACCCAGTACCCTAGACATTTGGCCTTCACAAAACATAGGCATCCAGCACTGTTGCAATAGGACAAGGGGTTTCAGCCTACAGGCACCACCTCAGCAAAAGTTATTCAAGAAAGAATGCTTCTGCCTGCCTGATTTGACCACTTCCCATTGTCGTAGAGAGACACGCTTAGGACCATTGGAAAGCGGTACCCTACAATGCTGGGGCCGAAACTGGTTGCGAGTCTCTACGACGCTCAGGAGTGGAGATATTAACCGATAAATCTTTCAACGCGCCCTCCTGTGGACACATCTGGTACTGCAAAATATATTTTATTTTAATACTCAATAACCCAATGACCTAGAGATGTGAAATTGACAAGAAATATGCATCAACACCTGTTGCACAAATTACTCTAATTTCAGTCAACTGGCGCCACCATAACATATTTTGCTTATAAAGTCTTAACCCAGTGCCCTAGACATTTGGCCTTCACAGAACATAGGCATCCAGCACTGTTGCAATAGTACAAGGGGTCTCAGCCTACAGGCACCACCTCAGCAAAAGTTATTCAAAAAAGAATGCTCCTGCCTGCCTGATTTGACCACTTCCCATTGTCATAGAGAGACATGCTTAGGACCATTGGAAAGCTGGTACCCAATAATGGTGGGGCAGAAACTGGTTGCGAGTCTCTATGACGCTCAGGAGTGGAGATATTAACCGATCAATCTTTCAATCCGCCCTCCTGTGGACACATCTGGTACTGCAAAATATATTTTATTTTATAACTCAATAACCCAATGACCTAGAGACGTGAAATTGAGAAAGAAATATGCAGCAACACCTGTTGCACACATACTCCCAATTTCAGCTAACTGGTACAACCAGAACATATTTTGCTTATAACGTCTTAACCCAGTACCCTAGACATTTGGCCTTCACAAAACATAGGCATCCAGCACTGTTGCAATAGTACAAGGGGTTTCAGCCTACAGGCACCACCTCAGCAAAAGTTATTCAAGAAAGAATGCTCCTGCCTGCCTGATTTGACCACTTCCCATTGTCGTAGAGAGACACGCTTAGGACCATTGGAAAGCTGGTACCCTACAATGCTGGGCCGAAACTGGTTGCGAGTCTCTACGACGCTCAGGAGTGGAGATATTAACCGATCAATCTTTCAAACCGCCCTCCTGTGGACACATCTGGTACTGCAAAATATATTTTATTTTATAACTCAATAACCCAATGACCTAGAGACGTGAAATTGAGAAAGAAATATGCAGCAACACCTGTTGCACACATACTCCCAATTTCAGCTAACTGGTACCACCAGAACATATTTTGCTTATAACATCTTAACCCAGTGCCCTAGACGTTTGGCCTTCACAAAACATAGGCATCCAGCACTGTTGCAATAGTACAATGGGTTTCAGCCTACAGGCACCACCTCAGCAAAAGTTATTCAAGAAAGAATGCTCCTGCCAGCCTGATTTGACCACTTCCCATTGTCATAGAGAGACATGCTTAGGACCATTGGAAAGCTGGTACCCAATAATGGTGGGGCAGAAACTGGTTGTGAGTCTCTATGACGCTCAGGAGTGGAGATATTAACCGATCAATCTTTCAATCCGCCCTCCTGTGGACATATCTGGTACTGCAAAATATATTTTATTTTATAACTCAATAACCCAATGACCTAGAGACGTGAAATTGACAAGAAATATGCATCAACACCTGTTGCACAAATTACTCTAATTTCAGTCAACTGGCGCCACCATAACATATTTTGCTTATAACGTCTTAACCCAGTGCCCTAGACATTTGGCCTTCACAAAATATAGGCATCCAGCACTGTTGCAATAGTACAACGGGTTTCAGCCTACAGGCACCACCTCAGCAAAAGTTATTCAAGAAAGAATGCTTCCGCCTGCCTGATTTGACCACTTCCCATTGTCATAGAGAGATATGCTTAGGACCATTGGAAAGCTGGTGCCCATTAATGGTGGGGCAGAAACTGGTTGCGAGTCTCTACGACGCTCAGGAGTGGAGATCTTAACCGATTAATCTTTCAATGCGCCCTGCTGTGGACACATCTGGTACTGCAAAATATATTTTATTTTATAACTCAATAACCCAATGACCTAGAGACGTGAAATTGAGAAAGAGGTATGCAGCAACACCTGTTGCACACATCCTCCCAATTTCAGCTAACTGGTACCACCAGAACATATTTTGCTTATAATATCTTAACCCAGTGCCCTAGACATTGGGCCTTCACAAAACATAGGCAGCCAGCATTGTTGAAATAGTACAACGGGTTTCAGCCTACAGGCGCCACCT
>CM075199.1:23285025-23437525 GCA_037577475.1 Chaunax sp. Z400 | reverse complement strand
TGGTCTGGGAGGGAGTTCCACAGGCGAGGAGCGGCTGAGCAGAATGCCCGCTCTTCTCATAGCATCCATAGTAAAATGTATTACTTGGGCCTGAGTGAGCGATGATGAAACATAAATTTTCATTGTTGTACAGATGACACGCAATTATATTTATCAATGAAACCAGGTGAAACTGATCAGGCAACAAAACTTCAGGCATGTCTTACAGACATAAAAACATAGTTGACCTGCATTTTCTGCTACTTAACTCAGACAAAACCGAGGTTATTGTGCTGGAGGCTAAACATCTCAGAAATGCTATTATAATAGGTATATATGGGGGTGTTACATCTAATGATATAACTATGGGGCTGGCATTAACTAGGCCTCCAGCTCTACCGTGAGGAATCTGTACAGGATATATTCTTTAACTCCCGCACTACAACTAGTACTCATTTTTTATCCACATTTATTTATTTAAAGGTTTGGAAAACACATTGCAGTAGAAGCCTCATTTTCAATCGTGCTGGGGTTCATATAGTACAGTACCATGAATGCAAACACATTTAAAATCTTTTGATTTTTAATGTGAATTAGTAACATTTAACAAATTGCAATAATTAGAAGTGAAGGAGAATACAATAAGCCAAAAAATTTAAACAATAAGAACCATAAAACCAAAAAATAAAAGAATAAATGCAAAAAATAAAACTGTGGTACTTGGTGGAGTCCATGATGGTGTTGAGGCGGTGAGCGATGGTCAGGACTGTACAGTCATCAAACTGAGTACGAATGGTGGACTGGATCAGCTGGTCTGTCTTCAGGTCCACAGCTGCTGTGGCTTCATCCAGAACCAGGATCCTTGTCTTCCTCAAGAGAGCTCTGGCCAAACACAGCAGCTGCCTCTGACCAAGACTGCACACAAACATTATGCAACATTACACACAAACTGCTGGACAGATTACCATGGAACTGGGTGGAAGGGTGGGTGCCATGCAAGAAACGATCCTGAAAAACCACTGTTAGTGAAATGTCATTCTTCTGGAATCACTATCAAACTAGTAATGATACCAACGTGATTGGGTTAGGGTTAGTTGAAAATGAAATTCTTAATTTCAATTAGCGATAGTGATAAACTAGTCCAGGTGTGGTGTAGATGGACTGACCTGAGGTTCCCTCCTTCTTCGCAGCACTCATGGTTCAGTTTTTGTGGTAGTGCAGACACAAAGCTGCTGAGATGAGCCAGTTCCAGAGCTTTCCACAGATCCTCGTCTGAACAGGTGTCAAATGGGTCCAGGTTCATCCTCAGAGATCCGCAAAACAGCACCGGCTCCTGGAAATGTCAGGTCAGAGGTCACGTAAAAGCCTATGAGAACCTATCCAAACTACAGTTTGAATCATCACTCACCTTAATTCACCCATCAGCCATGATGGTGTGCTACAGAGTTTGTACTGCAGTATTTGTGGTATATTACAGTGCTTGCACTACAGTATCTGCTGCACTGACCTGAGGGATGATGGTGATTCTGGAGCGGAGATCATGAAGTCCGATTTCTGCGATGTTGAGCCCATCAATGAAAATTTGTCCCTTCGCTGCCTCTACAATCCGGAAGATTCCCAAAGCCAGAGACGACTTCCCAGCTCCTGTCCTCCCAACGATCCCCACCTAGTCATTATTTGAACCAAAAATATATGGTACTAGACTTCTCAAAGCTTATAATGAACTACAGCTGTCAGCAGTACATGCATTACATTTTGTTTTGTACTGTGTTGTGTATATGTTTTACAGCTTCTCCTGATGTATTTATATTTCCTTGTCATGAATGATGGGTTGGCCATCATCACCTTTTCAATAATTTCTGACCTTTTCTCCATCCTGGATGTTTATGGAGATGTTGTTTAAAGCCCAGTCCAAACCTTCACGGTACTGCAGTCCAAACTCCTCAAACTGGATGTTTCCTGTGGTCGGCCAGGCTGCCGGCAACAAACTGCTGTCCAGGGTCCATGCTGCCTGAGGAGACACATCAGGAGGAGGGCTGGATGATCCAGTGGTTAGTAACATCAACAACTGAGACCACTGTGAGGATGCAGTAATAGAACACATTTCTGTATGTCAAAACACTGCTACAAGCTTTTACAAAGCGTAGTCTCAGATCGTTGGAGTGACAGATTACAGCTTGCATATCAATCAGGTCATGTTTTTCTGCTGCAGACCTCTTTGGGTGTGTTGTCGTAGTCTTTGACTCTCTCCACAGACACAATGTTGTTCTCCACATCAGTCCAGGATCGAACAATCCAGCTCAGGATTCCTGTCACCTGCAAAAACCCAAATGTCTCAACTAGTTAGCATATATAACATATTTAGAGTCTATATCACTCACAGAGAATGTGGATGGCTCTGCTGATGGACGATTTTGATCTCTGAGTGTAACTTCCTCCATACCTGGTGAGGTGTGCGGAATCGGTTACCATGGCGATCTCTAACTAGATTACATACTGTACCTCACTATCATATTGATCTGTGAATTAGTCCGACATCTTATCACTTATAGGCATCTTCTCAGTTGACACAGGAGGTAATGGGACGGCTCTATTTATGTTCCACTTCTGCATTTAAAACAAAGGCCCGGCTGTGGGATGCAACCAGTAACTCCTTGTGATTGGTTCATTACATCTGCTGAGATAAGTATTATGCAGAGTAAAAACTCCAAGGTGAGCCTCACTTAATCCATATCAAAACTTGATGTAAGCTATACCATACAAATATGAATGCTTTTCATTACTATATGTAATTTATATTATACATATGTTAATCCACATTATTACCATATCTACTACTTCTCATGACAGTGTTGTATTATCTAAGCTTTGCTTTGCTCATCAGGTATATTTTTGGATATGTCATAGCAAACAGCATAAACACTAAAGTCTCTAAAGTCTCTAAATACTGACTCGTCCATATGGACCAATCAGTAATATGTATTCTCTATGTGAGCTGTAAACGTCTGGATAGTCTGGATTAAACTGTAATCCCCCTCAGGACTATTTTAATCATTCGTGGTTTAAGAACAGACAAACATATGCAGAAATGCTTTTTAACCTGAAGAGAATATGACACTGCCAGTCCAACAATGCCTGGACTGAGTTCTTCTCGAGCTCTCACTGAGATGATGGCTGCAGCCAATACCAACAGATTCCCCAAAAATTCCAGATTCACGGCCAACCATCTGACAGAGACAAGAACTTGAGAGTGAAATCTTTCCTATTCGGGAGCTCCCGTGTGAGATCACTAATCTCAGGTGCTCCTTTGCAACAGGTACAAACACATCAAGTGATTATTGAGACATCTGAACAAATGTATAAAACATCCTGAAGCAAACTATTAAAACACATCAGAAATAGCTCTACTTTGTTTTAAGTAGTTTCCATCAACCTGGTGGCCACGAAGCGAGGGAAATAAGCCTCCTGGTTGTTGTCGATGCGCCGGTCAGCCTGCTGGATGAAGTGTCGCTGTTCGCCAAAAGCTCGGATGACACTGACACCCTGCACTGTCTCATTGATGTGACTGTATATCGGCGAGCGACTGACCGCCTCTAGTCTTCGCAGTTGGCATGATGACACCACGTAGAAACTCTGAAGGCCAGAAGAAAGACACAGAGGCTTCAGCTGAACCTCTGATGTTTACATTACATGCAGGAGGAACCTTTACCTGTATTAACATGTAGACACAGGTGAGGGGGAGGAGCACCAGTCCTGTGAATGGTGTGGTCAACAACAAAATGATAGAGACCTCCAACAGCTTGAACAGGTAGCCCAGCATCATCTTCAACCCATCTGGAATCATGCAGTCGATGGCATCGATCTCTTTAGAGAAGCGGTTCAATAGGTTTCCACTGGGCGTCACCTCAAAGAAGGACATGGGAGAGTGCAGGACGCTGTGGAGAAGATCATCATGAAGCTGACGCGATGCTATGATACCACCCAGAGCGATGGCGAGCGTCGTCCCAAACATGGCCATTCCTGAAATGCAGTTGAAGTGACCAGGAGATCACAGGCTGGTTTTCATGGGGCCCTTAATCTCACATTAGTGATACGTTTAAAACATACATTTACTCATGTTCAGCTTGAATAACCCTTAAGCCAGGCTCAGACTACAATTCTAGACGATGACATCTGTGACCCTGTGGCAGCAGAGTCAATGGTTAGACAGGTGGTTTGTGTTGTACTGATGACCCTTATCTGCAGTAGTGTGCTGGACCTGAGGGAGTCTGTGCTTAAAGTGAAAGAAGTTGATGGGTAATTGTTGCGTCCTGATGTGGCACAAACAGATCCATATTTACACTAGTTAGGGATGGATTTTACAGAGTGACACTCAGACAGAAGGAGGACATATCCAACTGCTGGTGCCCAAAAGCCGTCAGGAAATGATTTTCCAATGACCCGATTTTATTGGTCGGAGATTCAGGGAGAGGTGTGGCCTCTTGCCCCAAATGTCTGTTGGTAAATCAACCGGCCACCGGTTCCATTTTAAACCTCACATCTATCTATTCATCTATCATCCATCTATCCATCCACCCACCCATCTACCTATCCACCCATCCATTCCTTCATTATTATGAGTATAATGACATTTATATGACGTATAGGATGACATCATTTCTTTGAGGTGTATGACCTTTGACCCACC
Source organism: Chaunax sp. Z400 (assembly GCA_037577475.1). NCBI lineage: Eukaryota > Metazoa > Chordata > Actinopteri > Lophiiformes > Chaunacidae > Chaunax > Chaunax sp. Z400. The sequence goes on along the minus strand of CM075199.1, from coordinate 23,432,859 downwards.
CTGAGTGACGCCGAGCACAGTGAACACGCTAAGTTTCAGCTCGTGGTCACTCTGCGTGCCGTTGACAGGCGCCTCATCAGCCCACAGGCTCAGCCAATAATTGTAGGCCAACGAGGCAGCCTGTTGGAAGGCAGAGAGGAAGATGATGGTAATGATGAAGGTCTGGCCAATGGTCCTGAAGTATTCTCTGTACATCTGAAGCTTCACCTGCCAACAGAAGAAAGCTCTTGTTGTATTGGAATCAGTGTATTTGTTTTCTATTGTGTGCTCCTTTGTGCCACCTAGTGGTGATGTACTGACGCTGCACTTAAGAGGGAGTGAATTAATAGTAAATATTCAGGATTACAGGAAGTGATGTCAATTAACTCTTTGTATGAGCAGTGAATCTGAATGAATGTGATGAATGAAAATTAGCGAATCTCCTGATGATGAAGGTGTAGACATGACGCCAACTGACCAGGAGCAAGAAAAGGCAGAGGTGGGAGATGAGGAAGGTGACCTGCCCACAACTACCACTGAGGATCCCTGTTAATGATATTAGCAATCATCCGCAAGATGGACCAAGACTGCCTGTTCTGCAAGTCATTAGGAAATCAACGGAGAAGTTTTAATAAAGGCTGGTTGGATCAATATTCATGGCTAGAATGCAGCATGTTCAAAGATGCCATATTTTGCTTTGCTTGATGGCATTTTATAAAAAGAGGGCATGATGTCATGTGGAGCCAGTACTCAGGAGTTCCTCTCCCTCATGTGGCCATACAAAGATGTATACTTGTACAAACTGATTTTCATATCTCTGACACTGCCAGTGACATCAGCTAGCTAGTGCAGTTTTTCTTGTCTGCGTCATTTAAAAACCTATTTGAGGAACAGCAGGCTTGACTCCCGGACCGGTAACCTGGCACTGCTGGCTATCAATGCTTAGAGAACCAGGACCCTGGACAGCAACAAAATCATTGATGACTTTTGACTGTTATGACCCTGAGTCATAATTTGTGTTTGCCTTTGTGTTTTATGTGTTGTTCACGATCGCTGCCTGGGGGTGATGCTGTCAACTTGTTTTGTGTCCTCATAACACAACCTCGGTGTGTGCGTTCATAATGTATGCCAGCATTCCGCAATGTTTAGAGGTGTGACACACGACGCAACAGCGAACATAAAAGCTGATATACAGTACCAGTCAATAGGTTGGACATACCTTCCCATCCAATTGAATGGAAAACTGTGTCCAAATTTTTGACCGGTACTGTATTTCACTATCTCCACAGTGTAGGGTGAGGGTAGGTCAGTCGACCCCCACCTCACCATGTCCTGCGACTTCAGCTGTGGTGTCGCCTTGCTTGAATGATCAAACATGGTCATTCCCTTTGATCAACAATCTGCTCACCATTGTGGAGTTACAACCCCACGATTCACAAAAAGACAACACCCGTAATCACACCTTGGAGGCTGTATCAACACAACATTTGCCCTCCTTTAGCATATCAAAGGTGGCCTGGTTTCACCTCTCCCGACCCCCTGCTGAGTACCGGAGACACACCCGGGTATCAGCCGGCCACTCAAGAGACAATGAGACTGCTTTCCCCTCCAAATTACAGGATCCAAAATCCTGCATGGTTTTGGAATCTGGAAATTAATGGACCAATAAAAAAAATGACAATCCAACCAACGATCTATGCAAAAATGTTCACCATCCCTCCTGCCACTTCTCCTCTTCCTCTCATCACGGAAACGAGAGAAGAAATGTGTTCATGACTGTAAAAGCATGATTGCTGAAAAGCTGAACTCTGAAACATTTAATGATGGATTATTTTTGATGTGTTCTTTATTATTGTGTGTTTCTCTCCTCCATGTAATGTTTTTCTTGTTATGAATTTAATAAGCACACAGTGATGATTTTCTGCCTGTGCCCATTTGAGTTACTGTTTATTGCATGTGTGCTTCGATGCCTCCCACTAGTGGGGAGACTCAGATGTCTCGCCCATTGTTTCCATGTCAGCTGGTGATGTGACCTCATATCTTACAGTAAAATAGAACACGCCCCTAATTCCGGCAGCTGTGAGACTTCAAAAGGCATGGCGCGAAGCCGCTCGACCTCTTGCTCCTTCCTCCACCTCAGAAGACATGAACTCTGACTCCTGAACGCGGAGGTCCCCGTGACCCCGTGGATAAGCCCGTGCCCTCCTGCCGCAGCAGAAGAGAATTCTTTATCCCCTTTTTTTTAGACTTAGCTTATACAGTTAGATAGCATTCCTTTCCTCCGATCTCTGTTAATAGTTGAATTTCTTCACTTCAACTAATTTATTTGAAGCTCACCTGTGGATTACTCACGCCTGGGTAATTCACTAAGCCCTTCTTTGAGCTGCATTATCCCGTAGGTGATAGTTACAAAGGCTGCGCAGGGCCTGGTAACCTTAACCTTAAACTCTGTTAAATTCAACCAAGTTAACTCGCTTCAACGGCATTAAAGCCCAGCCAAGCTGAACACGACCGTTGAGTCAAAAGTTAACAAAGCCGCCAGCCTGTGGTATAATCCCATATTGAATTAAGTTTTAGTTTGTTCCTGTGTGCTGTGTGAAATTACAATTTGATAATAAAATGGATTCTTTTAGACCCAATCTAAGTTTCTGTGTTGATGGCTGGAATCATTAGTTCTTGCGATAGAGGACTTAACTTAACATTTGAGACTGATTCAACGCTATTATTTAGTAATTAATTAATCTGGGTTATATTCACAGCTTTCTTAGGGAATCCTTCCGACCTTAGGAATATAGCTTTAGGAAGGTGGTGCTCCTCGAGGTATTCTTTTAATAACCCTGTCTGATTAATTAATAGCTTTATAATATGATAATTAATATATCATTTTGATCATAACTACAATCTTTAACCCCTTTTAAGCCTACAACAGTTTAGTGTCATTTACTGTGCTTGTTCTTCAAATAACAGACTTCCTGTTAAATCATTACATAGGTCGCACAGCTGAGCATATTACTATGCCACACCCGTTCCAGAACGCCGGGGCACTTCATTCAGAAAGACGACTGTTTCAGCGCAGTTACTACCTTTCGAGAAGTGACAGAAGTTGAACAAACTGACATCCCATTACGCCTTCATTGGGTTCAGACAGACGTCGTGAAAGGGGATACTGTTGTGTCAATGGTTGGGTGACTGTAACTGGCAGCAGGAGTTTGTGTGTCTGTTGTCAGTCCTGGCTGTTCATTATTATGTGAAGAGTTAGGGTTAGTGTTTACGTAGACAGGACTGACAACATACCTCTACATCCCTAGAGCTGAATATCCGCACCTGTGTAGAATACAGTGTAAAAATAGAATAGAATTTGACTGTTATTATTTCACACCTTTCCAAAATATATATTCTCCTGTATTAAATCCTGCCCAACACAAAAGCTGGTCTATTCCTTGGAGCATTCAATGCCAGAAAAAGATAAACCAACTACACTACACTTCATGACTGTGGAAACCATAATCCAGTCTGCAGCGGTCCCAGCTCAGCACCAAGTAAAAAGGTCACCAGATGGTGCAGAAACAGATTCAATTCTCTCACATTCATTCCAGAAAATAATGTTCAGCAACAAGCTCTAGAGTCAGCTTAGGAGCAGCAAGAACCCATGCCAAAGCTGAGGCAGCCAAAACTAGGCTGGCCTTCTCAGAACTGAAGGGTGAATTCAAAGAGAACAGAATCGATGACAACCTACAGGATCAGGATATTATATCAGGATATTATAGGACCGGATGAACCAAAACCCAAAGACCATCTTGTACATCCATTAGTTTTCATGTGTTATGTGCACATGTACATGCTTATGTATTGACAGTTTGAAACGATTTTTAAGTTTTTAGCTAGTTTAATGAGAAGAATGCTTCAACAGTTATTTCTGGAACGACAGACTCACCCTCCCTGTGTGAGCTCTGTCAGTCTCTGTCAGTTTACCAGCATCCACAGAACCCAGATCCACAGCCTCCATCATCTGAACACTGCTGGCACTGCTGATGTCACAGGTGACACACACACTAACATGATGATGTTTGAAGCTGATTGACTAAAAGTGTTGTGTTTGATATCAAGGTCATCATCATCATCTCTGAATAAACAAATATAAACAGTTCAATATAAAATCTGATCTCACTGGAGCTTCAAGCCAAAAACATTCTGACTGTGAAGAGAGGAGATTGTAAAGTTTTATGTTTAACTTTCAGTTGGTTGAGATTTTCAGTATAAAACACAGCTGAACATCAGCGACGAGCTCAAACATCACTTTATTTTAAATCATCTGTATGTATGTGTGTTACTGATGAAGAATTGGTCTAGACCTGCTCTTTTTGCCTTGATATAACTTTTGTTGTGATTTGGCACTATACAAATAAATTTAATTGAATTGTTTTATCATTTGCCAGCTATTTTTACATTCTCATTTGTAGTTTGTACCTGATCAGCTGCTCCTGAGAAAGATCGATGGAGATATCCGTCATACTGAGATGAGAAAGAGACCTCCTGGTGCCTGAAGACACACACATACAAATACACACAATCATTAATACAAAAAATATACAAATTCATATACACACAATCATTAATGCAAATTCATATACATATAATAATGAATACAAATTCATATACACATACAAATACTCACAATTAATACAAATTTATATACACACTTACAAATACACACACAAATTAAATCTCCATTTAAATCCAGACACTAAAAGGCTGATGTAAATTCAATGATACTGAATTGCTGATCTGATATAGATTTGATACGACTGGGATGTAAAATTAGACGAATTATAAGATACATTAAATGTAAAATAGACTTCAATTTATAGAATTCTAATTTTTTCAAACATAAATGACAGAATGAATAAAGTGATTTATACACGTCTGTTTTCATTGGTTGATGAAGGATTTGGTACAGGTGAGGACGAGGAGCAGATAACTGTTAAATGATGTCTCCATGTTCTTTAGGGATACTTGAGACATGTTCGGATCTCCGGAGCTCTGGTAGCTTCACTAGGTTCTCGTCAGTGAGATTCTTGTTCCTTACTCTTGTCTCTGGGGGCAGAGCCATCAGTGTGCTGGTTTCCATTGAAGGTATGGAGGAATTTGGCGAAGGCTCCCTTCCTGTCTATCAGCTCCATGTAGGACCCCATCTCAGAGATCTGACCCTCCTCCATAACCAGGACCAGGTCTGCTCTGGCCAAGAAGTTGACTCCATGAGTTACCAAAACCCGGGTCTAAAAACACATTAGCACACACATTTAAAAGAACAATAGGCACGACATGGTTTGATCGACAACACCAAACACACATTAAGGTTTAAAGAAGTCGTTTTTATTTGTATATCCAGGGGTGCACATAAGGATATTGGTCTGGTTCTTAAAGGAGCACCTGAAGATGTTGCTAGGTGCTCAACCTTTACATGAAGCAGACATGTTTTACTGTCATCACTTGTAGCCTCTTAAATGTGAATGGCAGGTAACAGCCTCCATATTTCCAAGAGTCTCTTGTCTCCATACAGACCATCTGATATAGTGAAAGTTCCCTTGTTTAACAAAGACAATGCTATTCTCACCACAGATCTTCTTTAACTCTTCTGTTTTTTGTCCCTCTTTCTGTAAATAAAAGCTTACAAACTGTTAAACTGAAACCAACCTCATCTTCCTCTCATGCCATAAACCACAACCATGGAAGAGTTACAGTGGGGAAAGTCTGTGTTGAAGACAGTGATGACCAAACTGGACTATTCAGAGTTGGATGGATCAATCACCCCAACACCAACATACATGATCTCCAGCTTCCACTGAAGCTTTCCTGCAGCTGAACTGGAACATGATGGATTCAGGTGAGTAATGTGTGAGTATGTTGCACCAGGACTGACAGTGACCAGTGGTAATGCCTCCTGGAAGACTGGAAGGAGTTTTGAAGCTTGTTCTTTTGTAATATGTGCAAATCTCCAAAACTGCGTCCACCTCCTCTTTAACATCCACCTCCTTCATAAAGACGACGTCAGAAAACTGAGTAAGCTGTTCCTTCCTCTCTCCCACTCTCAGGAGGTTTCTGTCTTTTTTTCTGTTGAGATGATGAATTTCATCATTTGTCGCCAACCAGCAACCTGTGCATGTCTACTAGGTCTTCAATGTCCTCTGGACCTCCCACAGTTTAAGCTTGTTATCCCTCTTGTGTCAAAACAACTGATTCCTCATCTATAGCACAGACTGGAACATCACTATGTTTACTGGGTGTGGTGGTTGGAACTTCCCAACCCTTCTTGAGCAAGTCCAGTGGCTCCTGGGGTGAACCAGTTAAACCTGGGTCTGTTTAAACATCACGGTCAGGCCATCAGTTTGTGGATGCATGCAGTGGTCTTGATTGTAGTGATATCTGGTGAGCTTCATCAGCTTGGAGATATTGACCCACCGATCAGTAAGGACTTTTTCAGGAATGTGCCCTCTGGAGTAAAACTGAATGTTGTAGAACAGCTGAAGCAGTGATGGTGTGAAGAGGGAAAGCCTTACTCATTACCAAAGGACCAACAATGTCCAAAGCAACCTTGTTGTAGGACAGAATTACCAGAATGTGGATACAGGTGCAGGTCTGCAGAGAACCTGTAGGGTCTTACCTTGTCTTTGAGGAGTCCTCTGGGTCCAATAACTCGATCAAAGATGTGTTGACCCACATGAGCGTCAACGGCCGACAGCGGGTCATCTAGCAGATAGACATCCGATCTCCTGTAGACGGCCCGAGCCAGACTCACCCTCTGCTTCTGACCACCAGACAGGTTCAGACCCTGGACTCAAATGGGCAAGGTTAAACCCTCAGAACAACAGTTAACAGTCAACAATAAACAGCCAACACAAAATAATCAGAATACCAACAGAACAACACAGTCAATACCCAACAGTCAAAGTGACAGTCAATACCCAACAGTCAAAGTGACGGACAGTCAGTGCCCAACAGTCAAAGTGATGGACGGTTTTATTTATTTTTATTTTACCTTTATTTTACCAGGAAAATCAATTGAGAACAGCTTCTCATTTACAATGATGACCTGGCAAGAGGCCCCAGCAGAAATAAAAACAAAATAAAAGACAAAACAAAAAACAAAAAAAATAGTACGCATGAATCCAAGACACACATCCAATGAGGTAGAGACAATGAAGTTAAAAACAGCCTAAATAACTACTAGCAATATACGGTCAGTGCCCAACAGTCAAAGTGACAGACGGTCGGTAACCAACAGTCGACACAGGTGGTGTACCTTCTCTCCAATCTCTGTACCATCTCCAGCGGGCAAGATGTCGAGGTCTGGTAGGAGAGCGCAGGCCTCCAGAACACGATGGTACCAGCTCTGCTTCATCTCTCCACTAAACAAGATGTTGTCTTTTAGAGAGGCATTCTGTATCCAGGCCTGCTGGGGGGTGTAGGCCACTGTACCCTGCATCGCCATAGTCAAGAGAACTATTATTACATCACTTTTAAAGAGGAGAACCTTGATTTGAAACACCATGTTTATATTTCATCCTAATGCTGCATTTTCATTATAACATCATCTACTGCCTCCGAGTCTCTGCTGTGTATATGTTCAGCGGAAATAACCAACAGACCTGAAGGAGTTCCTGAGGGGTAGAGTTAGTTCCTGATCCTGGGTTAGGTTAGGGGACTAAGCACAAGACAATTCTGGGAAAATACAAAAGCCATGAAATAGTTACAAAGAAAGAAAAAACAACTGATGAGAGTATGTGAGGTTAGGGCTGGGTGTGGATGTGTCAGTCTGGTTAAGGTTTGTCTTGGTGTTTAGGTCATTGTTCAGGTAGTTTATTGACCTCTACAAAAGATTGACTTCAAGCATTGGCCAGTGATGTTAATGGAAGAGAAAATGTTAGGCAAGGTCAAACTAAAGGAGCTATACGAGCTTTAAAACTATCTGAGGTACTTATTCTGTGTGCCTGTGCAAAGGCACACTGACTATTCTTCGTCATACTTATTCCGCCTTATTATCATCATTATTCCACTTTTTGGCCACGTAACTAGTCTTGCAGCGTTGCCAGCACATGCACAAGACATACATCAAACCGTGCGGCTCGATCGGGAATAGTCAGCTATGACTTTTAGTAATTATTGGCAAAACAGTTTTCGCAAAAATCACAAAAAAACTGCAAAGAATTTTCCCATTAGACATAATGGGTAAATATTTCAAACCCAATCCACTTTGAGGCTCTGTAAGTTCGCCCCCCCTACACGTAGAAATGTCATTCAAAGTTTAAACAAGCAACAACAATGGGGACTTTATTCTTCTGAGTCAGCATTTTGATATCTAAAACAGTTTTTACACAATCACAGTTTAAGTTTGGCGTAGTTTCTGCCCCCTTTCAGATTTTATAATGAGTGTGTATTGCGTAGAGCTAGAGTGCAGTCACATGACCTTAGAGTGGAGAGCAGATGACAAGTCATCTAGAAATTTCCCAAACAAATCTCCATAAATCCCACAATCCTGACTCCACATTCATAATATGTACATCAAACCGTAGGAAAATTTATGCGGCTTCATTTAATACCAGAATGGAACCAAACAACCTTATCGTTGGGGTGCAGAGGACCTAGAATGCCAAGTGGTTCACCAACCTGCTCCATTGACTTGTTGTATTGAATTGTAAACTTAAAGGATGACTTTCATAAAATCTCAGAATCTCCAGGCTTTTTAACTCACTCTTAGATGAATATTTTCTTAACTTAATCTGGACAAATTATATACCAATGTTTTCAGCAAGTTCTTGGGATCACCATCGTGCCATCGTTTCAGTGATACGACCTACGCTAACAGACTGGTGGTCAGAGAACAACTTAGCACCGAACACCATAAAAACTAAGGAGCTCATCATCAACTTCAGGAAGAAGCAGGCTGATCAGAGTGGGCATAGTCTCCAGTTTGAGGTTCCAGGGTACCCACATCTCAGAAGATCTCACGTGGTTAATCAGCATCAAGAAAGAAAGCACAGTGTCTTTACTTCTTAAGGGCTCTTAGGAAAGTTAACCTGTCACAACAGCTGCTAGTGTCCTTCAACCGGTGCTCCACTGAGTGTGTTCTGACAATTATGATCCTGGTGTGGTACAGCAACAGTTCTGTGGCTAAAAAGGGGGGTCTGCAGTGAGTCATCACAGCCCATGAGGATCACCAACACACATCTGCCTGCACAGGAAGACATACAGCTCCCCCTGCCTGTAAAAGGCTTTCAGCATCTCCAAAGACCCAGTTCACCCCGCCCATCCTGTTTGTCCTCCTGCCCTTGGGAACGTGTTAGAGGTCCATCAAATCACACTCCGCCAGACTAATGAACACTTTCTATTGCAAGACCATCACCATACTGAGCTCTGCACCCCATAGACATTATACTGAGCAATACTCTGGAATACTAATATTTTATTCTGTGAATACTTTACTGTACAGTAGGCCTACTTATTGTGTGAATACTTGTCCCATAGTATTTAACTGAGTTTAATAGTCATCCCTGTGCAGTATTTGTTACTCTGCATAGGTAAGTGTGTAAGTGTGTGTGTGTGTTTGTGTGCCATTGCACATTTTCATTCATGTTTTCCTACCTGGCTCCACCCCTTGAGATGACATCTCACACACATGAAAATGTATACTGAGCAACAGCAGAAACGCATCATTTTAAAAACCCAATATTTTCTGTTCACCAGCCCTAATCTACTGAAACAAACAAACATGTGATACACTGAAATGACTTTTTAAGTACCATTAACCAAAACATGTTAAATCATGAACTCATTTAGTCATAACATAGAAATAACAGTCATTGGTGCATTTCAGAGTAAATTATGGTGTTGGTGAGATTTTTTTCTGCATGATTGAAAACGCCTGGCCAAGGCAATAAAATCCCAGGTCCTAGGTCCACACATCATTCCCAGGATACAGCAATCAGGCATTACCTTCAAGCATGACAATACCAGAGCAGATGTGGCTCCTGTCTGTCAGGAGTCGTCTACCTCGGCCAGAACAATGTCGCTGTCCTTCCTTGGCCAGCATATTCACCAGTTCTCAACCCAATAGAGCATCTGTGGGATGTTCTGGATCACCGGGTGAGAGAGAGATCCTGCTCCAGCAACACATGAACAACTTGTCACAGCACTGCAGGAAGAATGGCATGTCATCCCACAAGTCCAGATTAATCGTTTTATCCATTCCATGCGAGGTGTGATGCTGTGATAAATGCTGGAGATGATCACATGCGTTAATGACTATTGTTGTTCTCTTTCTCACCATCCACACTTTTTGACTTGTAAACACTAAGGCAACACCCACTAATTTGCACAAAAATGATTTTTCTGTATGGCTAAAGGGTGAATAAAGATGTGTGAACCATAATTTGCCTTTGATATTTAATATGAACAGGATGGCATAACATCAAAAAATATGTTTCAACTGTTGCTCAGTATACATTAACTGAGTATTATAAACCCTTCAACCAATCAAATGGTTACACAACATGTTGTTGTCACCTTGATGGAGATGAAGCCACTCCTCCTCTCCATCTCTCCCAACATGGCAGACAGGAGAGATGACTTCCCTGAGCCAACATGGCCGACCACAGCGACCAGGGACCCTGCCTTCACCTTCATGTTAATCCTCTGCAGACATGGCGGGCCGTCATTGGTCCAGGAGAAGGACCCGCCCTCGATGAGCACAACAACTCCGTCTGAAGACAAAAGATGGTTTCAACACACAAGGTTCCAAATGGTTCCGTGTAGTTCCAACACAATGGTTCCACAGGGTTTCACCAGTTTGTTCTAGTCACTAGTAGATCATTCGATTGTTGTTTCTATACATTTCTACACATTTGTAAACACTGTTAAAAAAATTAATATATAAACTGCTCAAAAAAATATAAGGGAACACTTAAATCACACATCAGATTTTGATGAACGAATTATTCAAGTTGAAAATCTTTATTGATGTACTTTGTATAATTTGTTGAGAACAAAATTACGTAACAACGGGGGATCTCCTCCCAGAGTTGGATCAGGGCATCATGAGCTTCTGGAGAGTCTGTGGCAGTACTTGGCAGCGTCGGCTGCACTGATACATAACATCCCATAGGTGCTCAATTGGATTTAGGTCAAGGGAACATGGAAATAGTCAATGCTAAATAGCTCATGAATATACTGACATTGTTAAGGAGCCTTTGTTGGGCTATCAGTGAGGGAAAGATTTAGATGAGTACGAAGAAGAAAGCAGAGTTTGCAGAGTGTGAGTTAGAGGTTCTCATCACAGAGGTTGAGCACCATAAAACTGTTTTGTTTGGAAGGCTTAGCAGTGGAATATCAAATAAAAGGAAACAGGCTGAGGGGAAGCTGTCAAGGTATTGGGTAATACTGTAGACTGACATGCTGTCTAGCCAATCAGAGAGCTAGAATTAGTAGATACGGTGTCACTGTTTGAGTGATCAACAAGGTTGGTTGAGATTCTCTGGTGTTACTTGCTAAGAGCTCATGTTGATGTTGTGCAGTGTGTTGATAAAACACGGTTAAAGGACAAGTCAGCGGTGTCTCCAGCAGTTTGTCTGACAGAAGCATGTAGTGGATGGTGAACAGTGTTGGATCAACTCCACCAACTGTTGCAGTGTCAAAAAGAAGGTCAGACATGAAAGTTGAAGCCAAAAAAACACACAGCTGAAAAAAGATAGATGGAATGGTTCCTAAAATTCAGAACATGTTTTTATCTAACCAAATATTCTGCTTCTGTCCATATTTGTTGGTTTTTAGCCTTTTAAAACAACATTTTTACTGCAGTCAGAAACTGTTTGACACACAGAGGAAAAGTCTCACCTCCTGACCAATACACAATGCTGACATTCAATTAAAAATGTAACAACATAAACAATCCTCAAATAATTCAACTCATATCTGCATCAAACAGTATAATTACATTCAATTACATTTACATATTTATGTATTTAGGCTCTAACAAATAAATATAGACTATATCCACGATCAGAGGCAGGCCTATACATTATGAAATATATATGTGCTGAAGTGTGTTTTGAATTCATCTGTATTTTTACTTCTGACTGATCTTTATTTTGTGATAAAACCATTGAGTGTCGCTGATGCTGACTCTACAGCAGGGAGAAAGTATACATAGAAATCTGAACTTTTTTCCTCATAGAAATTCTCTATAAATACCAACGTTTGTGGTGAAAGATGCTTACACATATTTCACCCTCGTTTATGCTACTTTTTTGTGCGCAGCAACCTTTAGAAATGAGGCTCCTGGTATGGTCTGTTTACATGTGGCCTGCGGTTGTGAGGCTGGTTGGATGCACTACCAAATTCTTTGAAACAACACTGATGATGTCTTATGGTAGAGAAATGAACTTTCAGTCATTTCTTTCTAAAGAAAAAAGAAAATGAACATTTTGTTCTGTCAGTTTGGAGCTAGGCTAACAGTTTCTTCCTGCTTCCTGTCCTGTGGTAAACTAGATTAAACTGGACACACTGATGAACCTGATCTCTGTGTTCAAATGTACATGTGATGTCACACCTTCACTTTTAGGGAGTCTCTCCACGTTGTCGGGCTTCAGTTCATCTTCGTACAAGAACTTTCCAAGACGTCTGAATGATACGACTGCCTGATCATAAAAATAGATCGATCACAGAAACATTAGACTCATATCAATAATAAATAATAATAATAATCAGGTTTAAGGACAGTTTCCATAGTACAACAGGAGCATGTACTGAAGGAGTACCACAAGTCTTCACAGTAAAACCCCAATTAGTCAGTGATGAAGTTCAGGTACATCATGGAGGACATAGAGATGTCCAATCAGTTAGTGTCCAGCCAGAACCAATGAGAAAAACTGTACTGTAAATGACCTATGGTCATCCCTACAGTCTAAACATGTCACCTGGTATGTCAAATTATATATTTGCTAAAACCTTTATTTGACATACCAGCATTGCCCTGTATATAACATGTAGTACAGCAGTACTACTACAGTAGAGAACTACACACAGTAGTACTGTATGTAGTTCTCTCAGTGCTCACATCTAGCATCACAGATTCCCACAGTTAAATTATTAACTAATGATGGTGGGGGAATCAAACATTCATGTCTGCCTCATTCAGCAGAGTTAGGCTGCCAGATGAAGACGAAGATGTTCGCACTATCTAGATCCTCCTTTTTCTGCAAGCAAATGTATATGTTCAATGTACTGAGGGCAGAAATGACATTTCTCCAGAGGAGAGAAGGATATTTTTATGAAGTAACTTAAGAACATTGACCCCATTGAATGGAGGGTTGTGATTGGCTGTGACATGCCTGCATGGCGGTGCTCATGGCAAAGGGAAGCTGACTTAGAGGAGTTTTCAGGATGTTGATAAGGGCAACAGAAACAAAGATTTTCTGAGCATCCAGAACGTTTCGCTCATCAGTCAACACGTAAACGCCAAACACTGAAACGGCGATCTGATCAGAAAAGACAAAGAAACAAAAGTTAAACATTTAGTCAATAACAATTAACATCTTCCAGATGTGTCCGACAGAGGGACAAGATCAAATGGAGTCAAACAGAGTTCCCGGAGACATCAGGGTTTAATTCATGTTTTGCAATCAGGCATCAAATCTGTTCTAACAGCAACTTCAGATGAGGAATCCGTGACAAATCTGGGATCAGCTGCAGAAACTGTTCACTGTTCCAGTGATTGAATACTGTAATATTTACTGTAAATTGTAAACAGTCCATTTTCTGTTGGATTCATCCTCAGGTTTCAGACACACTGAAATTTCACAGACTGTTTCAGCTACTAAATAGCATGATGCTAAGGAAGTTCAGACAGAGTCAATGGCTAGCTGTGTGTTGAGGCTAGCGTTAGTAACAATGCTAAGCCTAAGTTATCAAAACAGTGAAAATAGCCCTATTATCTCCAATAACAACTTATCCAGCTAGCTAATTAAATAATGAGGTTATGAAGTTGTTGACATCTTACATGGAGGGGTCAACTCTCCATGTACTGGCTAGAGACATGCTAACATTAGCTGCAGCTGCTACAGGGGACTTGTCTTTCAGGCTATCAAATACGTCCACTCTTCAACTTTTAGACATATTTAATGTATCCTCAGGTGAGATGTGCTAACGTTAGCTACAGCATTGGCTGAGGACGTGCTAACAATAGCTAGCTGTGTGATGTATTTATATTGTATTAGAGAGATGTGATATCTGCATCAGTACAGATATTAACATATTTTACTCACATTTTATTTGCACCTCTAGAAGTTCTATAACCATCTCAGATACTGGCTAGACTAGGTTATAAGGATCGCGCATACCCCAATATGTGCTAATAATATTCTGGTTAGGGTAGAATTTTTACCAAGGGTCTGTGAAATTCTGTATATGTACAATTATTTGGATGAACAAGTGTTCAACTGGGTATTATGCAGAATTGTAATTGGTCTAAATACTTTTGGGTAAATTTGTTATTAGAGGTTGTGTAGGATTGTTGTGGGAGTTTGTAATGTGTTCATGTCAGCTCATTTTTTCATGTTATCCTTTGTGTATGAAAATCTCACTGACACAGAGCTTCCCTATGGGGACAATGAAGTACCTACCTACCTACTTGCTTGCTCAACCATAGTACATAGTTTGTTAAATGAAGTAACAGAGCTGCATATTTATCATGCATGGAAAACATGCATCTGATGCAGCCAGGACAGATATGAGGGCTGGGGTTAGGGGTGCACAGGTGTGAGGGTCCGATGTGTGGTTTGTAGGAGTGAATCTCACCAGGAAGGAGGAGGAGTTGAAGGAAGCCAGAGAGATGGAGGAGAGGATCTGAGATTTCTTCAGGGTATTCAGTTCTCCGTCTCTCAAGATGTCAACACGTCGCAGGAAAGCTTCCTCCCAGGCATAAAACTTCAAGATTTTCACACCACTTAGAATTTCATTCATCAGTTTGATTCGACTGTCCATGAAGCTCATCTGAACCTCCTGTGAAACAACGATCGATCAGCTTCAAACCAGCCTAGGAAACAGTTTCCGCCTCTATGAAGCTGCTCTCTCACCTGAAGCTTACTCCTCACTTTAGCAATGAATCCATTGAGAGGGAAGATCAGCACAACAGTAACAACACCAGCAAGAGCAGACGGACCAAGCAGCTGTAAATCAATACATCAATCAATGACAAACGGGCTGTCACTCATCCATCATTACAAAGATAATGTTAATTAATCAATGCATCAATCAATCACAGAGAGGATGTGTGACATACAGTCAAGGGATTTAAAAACAGATTTTTCATCCTACTGTGAGAAAACCGTTGCTCTGGTTTAAACTGGTTGTTTTCTATGGCAGCAGCTTCTGTGATCAATCAACCAGGTTTTATCACCTGAAAATATTATTGATACAAACATGATGCCTTTATCCAGTTCATCCTGAATGACCCCTTCCTTGTTAAACTAAGCCCCAATAAAAAGGCCCCAAGATTGGGGAGAAAATGACGTGAGCAGAATGCCACAGCTGGACCAGCATGACCTCATCACTGGCTGCTGGGGGCGTGGCACTCATCATTATGACAGACCGCCCATGTCATGTGTGACCACATGGAATGAACCACAATCAGGATTGAAACAGGTTCCGACCAGCCCCCGCTACAGCACCAGAGACAATTGTACCATTAACAGATTACTATTAACTGATGCTGTAACAGGTCACTCCAGCTGTTTCACCTGATTACTAAGAAACACAGTGATGTTTGCAGGTGAATGTGTGTAGATGTTGTGTAGATGTTGTGTAGATGTCTAGAAGTTGTCTAGATGTTGTCTAGATGTTGGGTAGATGTTGGGTAGATGTTGGGTAGATGTTGGGTAGATTGTGGTACCTGCCACAGACAGTAGAAACACACTGTGATCTCCACAGGTGTGATCCAGATGCTGTTGAAATAAACGATGACATCCATCAGCTTCTGAGTGTCAGTTGAAACCAGATTAATAATTTCTCCCAACGTACGACGACGACGAGCCGCACTGCTGACCACCAGACACTGAGGATCAATCAGAGGTTAAAGACCAGCAGAGACCTGTCTACCTGTCTCTCTGTCCGTCCATCTGTCTGTCTGTCTGTGTGTCTTACCTTCCTGTAGACTAACCCTGTGATGGCAGTCTTCAGCCTCATTCCGACGGTGAAGCAGTGGAACATGTACTGATGATGGAGGACAGACTGCAGAGCCGAAAGCAGGAAGAGCAGGAAGGAGAACAGGATGCCTTTCCACATCTCAGTGTTTGTGTCCCGCATGAAGCCAAGCAGTAAGCTGACAACAACAAAACAACAAGAAAAACCAGATCATCACAATAACATGTTGTTAGAACAGTGTCTCTGAGCCCCTCTATGAAGAGTAAAGAGATCTCCAACACAAAGGAATGCTTTCACAACAATACAATACAGCAATAAGACTGTATCCGCATGTCCATGAACTGGACTGTGCAATAACAATTTACAATTTCTCTTTTTACTGTTTTCTACCATATATTCACATATCTATAATAATAACAAAACATTCATTTATTACCATTACTGATTATTATCTATAGTTTCCTTTGTCTGATGTAGCACTGAAATTTCCCCTCTGGGGGATCAATAGAGTGATTTCTCATCTCTCATCTCGTTCTTCCAGTAAAGCTCAGTCTCACCTGACCTGTCCGACCCTCACCTGACCTGTCCGACCCTCACCTGACCTGTCCGACCCTCACCTGACCTGTCCGACCCTCACCTGAGCACCTGTGGAACAGCAAACATGCAGGCATCATGGATGAGGAGAAACAGCGTCCCACGCAGGAAGTAAAGCCCAAAGCTCTGTCCCAGAGTGACCACAAGAGAGAAGCCAGAGCCCCGCCTCATCCTGTTCTCCTGCAGCAACCGAGTTTTTTCTGTCACTACAGCTGAATCACCAGACCGGGAACAGGACTGAGACCAGTACCAGGACAGTCCAGAAGCTGCAGGCTCAGCTCTGCAAAACAAACAAGTAAAGTGATTGTTGGAGGGCAGGACCTGTACTGACCTGTCATGAACTACATATGCTCAACTGGTCAGGTCAATGTTTCATGTGATCATGTTTCAGGTTTCTTTTCACATTAAAAGCTCTACAATGAGCAAGGATAAATACTTTTATTTAGAAACAGGAAGTGTTTGACTTTATTCAGGTGCACCTTTATTTCTTCTTTTATGCCTTTAATTTGACTTACTGTTTTTCATGTTAGCATTCAGAGTAAATAAAAATTAATGTCAACATTAAGTGTGGGGTGTCATACTGCAGTGGAGTCCAGAACTTCTCTAAGTCCGTCATGATCCGGATCGATGAGTCCTGGTCCCTCAGAGGCCACAGGTCTTCCGTCTGCAGGGGCCGCCAGTAACCTTGAACCACCAAACTGACAGAAAGGCAGCAGTTATTAGTAATTACCATTAATAGAAGTGGTGGTAGTACTGGTGAGGTAGTAGTGGTGATAGTAGTGGTGAGGAAGTAGTAGTTCTGGAAGTAGTGTTGGAAGTAGTGCTGGAAGTAGTGCTGGTAGTACTGGTGAGGTAGTAGTACTAACTAGAAAATTTCAATGTTTGCTGTGCTTGGTGCATATCAATCATACCAGTATTGCTAATGTGAACTTACAGAGCCTCAAAGTGGGGTAGGTTTGAGACCTTTTCCCATTATTTCTTATGAGAAAATTCTTTGCAGTTTTTTGCAATTTTTGCCAATCATTACTAAAAGTCATAGCAGACTATTCCCGATCAAGCCGCACGGTTTGATGTATGTCTTGTGCATGTGCTGGCAACACTGTGAGACTAGTTACGGAGCGAAAGAGTGGAAGAAGAAGAAGAAGGCGGAATAAGTATGACAAAGAATAGTCAGTGTGCCTTTACACAGGCACATAGAACTAATGATGGCGGTGGGTGTTTCAGCTCTTTGTACCTGCTGAACCAGAAGAAGAAGAACTTGGAGATAAACGAGGCGTCTTCTTCTGGACATCGGTTCTAACAAGAGAAAATAGGTTTTATTAAGTCACGCTTAACGTGTGTGTGTGTGTGTGTGTGTGTGTGTGTGTGTGTGTGTGTGTGTGTGTGTGTGTGTGTGTGTGTTTTTTACCTGGGTGGAGGTGTGTGTTTCAGCGAAGCAGCTGAGGACAAGTTCAACGAGTTGCAGAGAGAAACAGATGAAAAACACGACGTACCGAAGAGCGTCTGATGAAAAACCCTGAAACAGAAGAGAACCGTCATTCAGTACACACAGCTGTGGCCAGGTAACGCACACTAAGATCACTGAAGTAAATCACACAAAAAAAGAAGGTTCAACAATGTAAACTGAGTGTGGAGACAAGGCCACCATCACAAGTAAAACTGAAGAATTCAACTTCAAGTCAATGAAAGTCATGAAAGGAAAAAGTCTAAATCACTGACAGAAGGACAGATGCTTCATGTGGAACCAAAATGATGAGGAGAACAGACTGGATACAACTGGATAGGACGGCCAACAGGTGGAAATGGTCAAGATAGGAATGTGCCCTGGGTGCCGTAAGGACCGCCCACTGCTCCTCAGGGATAGGTCAAATGCAGAGAGAGAATTCTGCTACATTATACTGTTTATGAATGTATGTGACAAACAAAGCTTCTATAAAAAAAAAACGAAGCAAAAAAACATGACAAGGAAAATAAATTTCAAAATAAAACAGGAAATAACAAACCGTGACAAGTTGAATCTAATTGAAACATAAATTTAAAATTTGTTCAAACAGGAACCAGACAACTTTTCAATATTCAGTAATGAAGAACATGGTTCTTTCCGTTGACTTCCACTGTTAATGACTTAAAATCTATTTTCACTGACGTCTGTAGAGAAACATTCATCTGCCGTTTCCAGGAAACCTTGTTTGTAATTAGCAGCTAGGAATGAGCTGCTGTCTCTATGTTCACACATGCAGACCAGAGCACACTGAGAAACATTACAGATCTGTGAAATATCACAGCTGAGAGGAAGACATGGACATTCAAATCATGTTAGGTTCAAGCAGTTCAAGAGTGAGGAACCAGGTCCAGACATGAGGCAGAGAAAGTCCACTTCAGGGATTTACCATCAGAATATCTAATATACAAGCCAGGGTCAAAACTGCAGGCAGTCCAAAGATTGCAGAAACAGAAGTCATTAGAGCAACACAGGTCCGATGCACGATTAATTAAAAAAATCCAAGTAACAAGCAAGGTCATAATCTAGGTAAACGAACTGAGGACACGAAGGACTCAAGGAACACGAGGAACCAAGAGCAGGGAACACAGACTCTGTACAGGATAACAAGACACAGGTGAGAGCAATCAGTTCAGGGCAGACAATCCACAGGAGGCAGATGAGACTTTAAAGAGGAAGACAGAATAATGAAAAGACAAACGGGCAGGGAACGCACGGCAAAGTACAACAACTGAAAACACAAGACAAATCTAGGCAGTGTCGGATCTAGGATTTTTCCAAAATCGGGGGCCATTAAGGGGCCATATTTCACAGAGGGGCCAGTTATATGTCAGCATCCATGCACATGTCCTTATTTAGTAAGATGTTTATCATTCCTTATTTGCTGTTGGCTCTATACAGTAGTTTTGACCAAAGACACACATAATTAAATATATTCTTTAAATTCTGTGTGGTTGAGCACGTTGAGTTTGTCAATTTTTATATTTACTGAATTTTAAACTGGGTTACATAAACAGATGAAACACTTTTTTCCAAATATGTAACAGATAAAATACTTTAAACACGTAATGTATATAATTACATCATATACAACAGTTAAGAGCAGAAAAACAGACAGGAATTTCAGTGTCTGTACTACTAGTACTACTAGTACTACAGTACTACTTTCATAGGGTGCCCATCCATCCATCCATTTTCTGTAGCCACTTATCCTGTGTAGAGTTGGGAGGGATGGGGTACACGAGGAGAACATGAAAACTCCACACAGAACAGTCCCAAGATTTGAACCCAGGACCCTGCTGTAAGGCAACAGTGCTACCCACTGCACCACCATGCGGGCCCCCTAGGGGCCAGATGTCCTGAGAAAGTTTGGGAGACTTCAAATGCAATCAGGGCTTACTGTGCTCTGGTTCCCCAGTGTCTCCTGCTGTGGCCAATCTCTACGTGGAGGAAGTGGAAACTAGAGCACTGAGCTCATACAAGGGTACCACACCTACAGTAGCCACTGGCTATGTAACATCCCATAATAGTGCTTTTGAATCAACTGTAAACGTGTGACCTTTACGACTGACTTAACATCTGAAACTCCACCAGTCAGACATGAAGAACCTCTGGATGAAACATCTTCAGACCCTGAACTGAAGTCAAGGATCACATATATAATAATATAAAACAATATATAATAATATGGTTCAATTTGTTTAGAGATGATTTAATCTCTGAAACCCATTGTACAAAATCAAGGTTAATCAATAAATGATTGATACCTGATCAATAATGCGCTCAACATCAACCTTCAGAGGAACAAGGGAGCAAAGAACCAGAAGAGCCCAGAAGAGGAAGAGGAGGAAGGATGAACGATTGCCCTTCATCCTCTCTACCTGGATGATGATGACAGCAAGAACCTGGGGAACAGGTGAAAAGTAATTGATTGATTGATTGTATATAAATATGGATGACATGACAGTTTCTCAGACTGAAGCCAGAACAGCTGGATCGCCCCCTGTTGGCTAGCTGCAGTACAGCTCATAAACACCACCCCCTCCACACTGGTCCAAAGATTGTTCCTGCAATGAGGAACAATCCTCATTGCAGGAACAATAAGTGATAGAGCGGTCGTCCACTTATCAGAAGGTCGGTGGTTTGATCCCCAGCCCCTGCAGCCTACATGTTGAAGTGTCCTTGTTCAAGATACTGAACCCCAAATTACTCCCAGTATTTGTTCCATTGGTGTGAGCGTGTTTGTGTGAATGGTTACTGCTCCTAATGAACAGATGGCACCTTGCATGGTACGAATGCCACCACTGTATGAATGTTGGTGTGAATGGATGAATTCTTGATTGTGTTGTAAAGATTTGAGTGATCAGTCAGACTAGAAAGGCAGTCCATTTACCATTTACCATTACTCTGTGATGAGGCTGGTACATCATGACTGAAAGCTGAGCCCTGGGTGTGACTGGGTTAGGTGGGTGTTAGGGTGGGACCACGGTACTGCAGTGATCACTCGTGAGCACAGCCAATTATTTTTTCTCCATTTTTGTACAGGAGGAGGAGGAGGAGGAGGAGACTCTGCGTCCATCTTTTTACACAGCAATGATTTGATTTGTTCAAAGGTGACCATCCTGATGAACCACTGGTGGGTCTGACCTACTGCCATGGTAACCAATATGACATACCAGAGTGAGGCTCCGGACCAGTGGACCCATCAGAATCAACAGGTGGTTCTGGATCTCTTCATTCTTCACCAGCAAGTAAAAAATCTCCATAAGACTGAAGAAAGCCAGACTCAGACCCAGGAGCTGCAACAGAGAATACAAAGACCAGGTTTAGACCAGAAACCAGGTTTAGACCAGAGACCAGAGACAAGGGTTAGACTATAGACAAGGGTTAGGGTACAGACCAGGTTTACACATCAGAGAGGCATTTGAGACCTGACCAGGATCTGGCTTAGGCTCAGCATGGATTATTTTACCGTCTTGCCACAGCACAGTTTTGATAGGGGGATGACACCTCGGTGTGGGCGGAGCTGTAGATACAGCAGGTAAAGAGGAGAACAGGTCCACAGGTAAACACAGGGGAACCAAACCAGTACAGTGTGCTGGAAACACTGGGTCAGGTCCGGTCGAGAGGTGTACCAGGTCAGGTTCCAGTCCTGAAACCAGAAAACAGTGGTCACAGACCACAAAAGAAGACCAGTGTTCACACTGCAAAGTTTAAGACTGATGTGTAAACAGGTGTGAATGATCTTTTGTCCTCTAAATCAAATTAAACATTAATATGAATTTAGTATTTAATTTATAAATCAGCTGATGTAATTAAATTGATGACATTAATGAGTCTCACCCAGAGAGGATCCAGACCGCTCACACTGCACAGGTCCTCCATTTATACAAGTCCTCTGGTTCTTCTACTGTCAACTTGATTTTCAGCTGCTCAAACTTTCTGTCACATACAAACACAGCTGTGACGATTCTCTCTCGCTCTCATTTGAATTCATTTAAACTTTATTGACAGAAATATTTCTAGTGATTTGTTTTGCTCCAGGAATTACACTGTGTCTCTACATTCAGCACCAGTGTGTGAAAGTGTGTCGCTCTCGTCATCATCAGGAGACTCAAACAGGAATAAACACAGCAGTAACAACATCAACATTTCAGTCACGTTTTCTGCTACAGAACGCTGTCTTCGTAGGTCAGCTGATAAATTCTACCCAGAATGCCTCTCCACCACTGAGAAACATGGAGGAGGTGGAATTATGGGATGGGGGTGTTTTTCCAGCATCTGGTGTTGGTGAGCTGGTATGATGCTAAAAGTCCATTAATGTGAAGGAGAACTAAAAGTTACTATAACAAGGATTTCTTCCAGGTCCGAGCAGGTTGTGTCATGGAAATAAAAGAGGCCATTTTTCAATCAGATCACGCTCCAACACACACGGTAACAGTCTAAGGGCCTCATTTATAAAAGCTGTGTCTCCACAAAACAAGGCATACGCCACTTTCAACGCAATCCGTGGGATTTAGAAAAAGCAAACTTGACGGGAGAATGTGCAGTCCTCCACGCCAACTCTGACCCATGCGTACGCACAGAAACTGGAGAAACGGGGAAACTACGACTCAGATGGTGAAAGGATGAAACAGAGAAATGGAGTGTGAAATTAATAGCAGTGTGTGAAATAAATCCAAATATAACCACTCGAAGCCAATTTTACAAAAAATAATTAAACAGATGTTTGATCCTCCCTGAAGAATAAATACAAACAGTTATATCTGTCATTGCAAATGAACAGTCAGATGTTTCTATCATCATCAAACAACATTTATATGTCATTGAAATTCATTCTCATGAATAAAAAAGTAAACCGTCGGTCAAAAGACGTTTTCACGGAAGTCATTTTCGATGCCACATTCAGATGCAAGTGCACAGTTTCTTTTATTGGTTTTATATAGGCTAAAGTATATTTTTGTTTTCTAGTGTGTAAACTTGTTATGGAAGGTTGGGGCGCACAGGGTAGAGTGGAGACGCCGGGTGCACACCTTTCCTCTACTGCACCACCTCTGACCTCGCTGGAACATGCAGCAACTACAAAAGAGAAACTATTTAGTGAATAAAGTCCCACTTTTTGTAACTAGAGTCCAATTTTTTTGTGCATAAATGTTTTAATACAACCTGTGCATTGTTGTGCATAAATGTGTTAACACAACCTGAATGTACCTGGTTTACACTCGCTTAAAACAAATGAATACAACCTTCCTACCAGAGTCATGCCATCCGCCCTGCATGGAATCTGTGTCCCCCCTACGCCCCCGTCACAACTCAGGAGAGATTCCCCAATTATGCCAGCCAGCTTCTGATCAAATGGCGTGAGCTCCGGTTTCCCATCTCCACCACCCGTGGCACATACACTTCGGTCACCTGCTGCCATTGTAGGGCCTTTTTGGCATTTGTTACACCAGCAGTGTCCTCCAAAGAGAGTCGCCTTTCTTGTTTCCACCTCTCCGACAAGAACTTCAACTTCACATTGTGTGAAGTTTCTTTTTTTGCCCTTCGTTGTGATTTCTCCATGATGCTGCTGATTAATTCAGTAATAATATTAAACAGGGGTGTTTCACTGCCTTTTTATAGGCAACTGTGGGCGTGTCATGAAACTCGCACAGGTGTGCCACATTTAGAGAAGTTTGTGATTTATAAAGGGAAATCAGGGTACGACGTGTGTGCGCACCTTTTTATAAATCTGAATATTTTTGTGCGCACGCAAATCGTATGTTTGTCCGTATGCCACCCTCTGATGCAAATCCTACACACAGTTTTATAAATGAGGCCCCAGGTCTGGGTCTCTGTCGGTGATGTTTTATCCTGGTCAGTCACCAGGGGCCTCATTTATAAAACTCAGCATAGATTCCATCCTAAAACATTCCATACTTACAGATCTCGGAATGTACTGTACTTACGCAAAAAAATATTCAGATCTATAAAACCGTGCGGCGCACACCTGTTCGCAGTCTTCTCTTAATAAATACCAACCTGCGGTGAATTGTGCGAGTATGGTCTCCTCCCGGTGTCATCCCACAATCATCCATAAATGGTCGATGCCAAATGTCTCATGAATATTCTGACGTTGTTAAGGAGCCTTTGTTGGACTATCAGTGACTGTCTAGCCTATCAGAGAGCTAGAATTAGTAGCTACTGTGGTTGGTTGAGACTTCTCCGGTGTTACTTGCTAAGAGCTCATGTTGATGTTGTGCAGTGTGTTAATAAAACACGGTTAAAGGACAAGTCAGTGGTGTCTCCAGCAGTTTGTCTGACAGAAGCATGTGGTGGATGGTGAACAGTGTTGGAACAAACAACCAACTGTTTTGACCAGAGTCAAAAAAAAGGTCAGACATGAAAGTTGAAGCCAAAAAACACATAGCTGAAAAAAGATAGATGGAATCATTCCTAAAATTCAGAGCATGTTTTTATCTAACCAAATATCCTGCTTCTGTCCATATTTGTTGGTTTTTAGCCTTTAAAAACAACATTTTTACTGCAGTCAGAAACTGTTTGACACACAGAGGAAAAGTCTCACCTCCTGACCGATACACAATGCTGACATTCAATTAAAAATGTAACAACATAAACAATCCTTAAATAATTCACCCATATCTGCATCAAACAATATAATTACATTACATTTTTGTAACAGGTTAGAAATATATGTTCAGTTTTTTTAATTAAACAGACACCCCCTAATTTTTTTGTGAATTAATGAACTATTCTGACACTGTTCATACATTCTTGACTGTAAATGAATACTTAAACATGACAGCAGAGGGCATTGGTGCCACCGTGGACCCAACAGAGAGACTACATGTATAAGCTCAGCTGCTAGCTCAGAAGTAAATGAGAACTGCCTGAGCAAGACGCTAATCTTGGTCTCTTTCTCTATTGGTCCACAGGTACTATAAAATGTGTTTATTTATGTTTAGCTTTGTTCAGCATCTAATATAAATGCATTATTAACGATCCTGCGAAGTTTGACATGTGTGAAACTGTATTTTGAGAGGATAGAAATGTTAACTTTGTAGCTATCTGTTGTGACATGCATCGCCATGTTGTATACTTACTTTATAGTAACTTGGGTTTTCCATATTAGCTTTGCACATGAAAGTAATGAACATTTGCATCTGGTAACATGAGAAAATGTGTTCCAAAGTTGGTTAAGAGCCCAGGAGTCAATAGTGAAAAGAGACACTATATCCAAACTAGTTATTTTCCAGCCACTTAACATGGCGCGGTCGCACCATCTTGTTAAGATCAAGTTTGAGTGTTCAGTGCAGGTTGTATAAGCACTTTTTACACATTAAATTAGTGTTGAATATGTATTAGCCAGACTGTGTTTCTTATGAGCAACAGCAGGGACTAAAGTGTATGTGGAATCTGTGTGTATTTTCCTTAAGCAAGTGATGTACATTGTCATTTGATTTGCACGGTTTGTAATTCAGTTTATAGATGAAATGTTTTGTTATTAATTTCACATATGCACTCAAAACCAAAAGCAGTGATATGTAACTGTTATTTGTATGAAGTTGTATTCAGAAGTAAACGAGCACGGCCTGAGTGAGACGCTAATCTTGGTCTCTTTATCTATTGATCCACAGTAAATATATATTGGCTACACAGTGCCTCCTTGCCTGTGTAACCTTTGTTGCCGACCTAGATTCCCCTAGGTCTGGTGCTGGTAACATTTACATATTTATGTACTTAGGCTCTAACAAATAAATATAGACTATATCCATGATCAGAGGCAGGCCTATATATTATGAAATATACTGTATATGTGCTGATATGTGTTTTAAATTCATCTGTGTTTTCACCTCTGACTTATCTTTATTTTGTGATTCTCTGAAAAACTTGGCATGAGCTCTACGGCAGAGGGAAAGTATACGTATAGAAATCCGCACTTTTTTCCGCATAAAAATTCTTTTTAAATACCAACGTTTGAGGTGAAAGATTTTTATGCACATTTCACCCCCATTTACGCTACTTTTTTTGTGCACAGCAACCTTTAGAAACGAGGCCCTAGATCTGAGCCCCATAGAGAATAAATGGGCACAATTGGATGGCAGTACATTTGATGACATGATGAAGATAAAAAGTGTTTCATTTCCTGTCAGATCTTCCTGCTATCCTGTCAACAATAAAGGCGAAAATATAACCCAAAAAAAAAGTAGTGCTACTGGCCGGTGTTGACAGAGTCCAGAACCAAAATCATTTTTCTTGTGACAGAATCCTTAGACCTGTGTAGCTCATATATGTAGCCTGTTTCCTGATTGGACTTTGTCTGTCTGTCTGGGATATGGGGAAATTAATATCACTGTTTAGACATTACAGTCCAAACCCCCCGTAAAATTTGTAATGATTTGTAGTAAACAAACTTCTCCATTAAATTCCTCTTGGTTGCCGCGAAAACAAGCCATGGTTGCTGTAGAAAGAGATGTAACTTTTAACCAATCAGGAGCTGAGTAGCATTTGACAATGAATCTGTCTTCCCTTATTGTTCTGATCATTGAATAGTTTCACCTTTCGGTCTTCCTCCAGTTCCCCGTGTCAGGTGAGTCGAAGGGTGAGGATTAACCCTGCACTTTTTTTTATAGATTTTTGTTTCTTGCCTGTTGGTTTTTTAACCATTTATTCAAAATCACTGAATCATCAGCTCTCTCTCTCTCTCTCTCTCTCTCTCTCTCTCTCTCTCTCTATATATATATTTATACACACACACACACACATATTGCATGATGGGAAATGTATTCAGAACTCTGTCCTGCTCACCTGCTGCTGAAGATCATCACTTTGATTCACGTCGTCTTCTTCTCTGATGACTACCCTCCTGATCCTCTTCTTCACTTTCATTCTTCTTCTTTTCTCCCAAAGATCTTCACTCCTCATGGTCTTCCTCTCTCGGTGCTTTGTTGTTCTCTTTCCATGGTGATGACCTCAGCCCCTCCCCCGTCTCATTTTACTTTTTACTTTTATTTCTGTTTTTTGTTCCAAACAATTTATTTACTTTCACCTTGATAGAAAGCAAAAATATCAACTGCAATTTTGGAATCATTTTGTAAACATTATAAATAATATGAAACACTTCAGATCCCCCACCAGTGGTGTATTTAAAGAAAATAATTTTGGTTGTCCCTGTTGATTACAATAAACATAATATTGCATTTTGTTTTTGTATTATTGAATTAACATTATAATTTAATGTCTGACAAAAGGTTTAACTTTCATAATCAAAATAAAAACATTCCCATATTAAGAAAAGGTGCCTCATCTCAGACAAATCTCACCCACAGAATGAGCCTCAATTCAACTTGTAACCATGGAAACAAAAAAATAAACTACAAAAATCCCTACAGAGCAAAAGGCACCGCTTTCAGTCCTGAAGATTTGTAAGTAGAGAAAAAATTGGTGAAACGATATTCATCTGTTTTTTAGTTTAGTCTGGAAACCCATCAAAATGTGTGATGAAACATTGCTGTATCATCTTCCTCGCTCTTCATCATGGGACATAATAATCCTGAAGCCTGTTGTCAAAATATTAAGTTCTTTATCAACAAGGTGGAAAATTCAAGAATAATGTTTTTTATATTAAAACCACAAATTTGGCAAAAAATAGTCAAGAAACAAAACATCTTCATATTTTCAACACAAACAAGGACATAAGATTTTCATTATTTTAACTTTTAAATTCTTCAAGTATGATTCAGCAAAAAGATTTTTTTACAGCCAATAGAGAATTTTTTTTAAAACAACCCAAAGATTTAAAGGTTTCCCTAAATGTTTCCTTTCACAGCAGAATAAAACAACATTCTGCATGTACAACACACTGAACACATTCAGAACTGCTGATCAACTCATCAATAATAATTAATCACACATTAGCAGTTTATCCACAATTCCACAGTCCCTTATAAATCTACAACTTCATTAAAAACATCTAAACAGCAGTTAGACATAGGCACACAACACAAATTCATCATTCATCCAGTTAATGACTATTTTGGTCTCTTGTTGCCGTAGCGACAGCAGCCTCACCTGTCTCGTTTAGGAACGAGTTACATTTCAGTGTTTGAATTGGTCAGGTAGAACAACAATCAGGTCAGTTTGATCTTTAACCTTTAGGCTCACCTGGTTGACCTGTAAACAACGTCCATTTTTTTTTTAAAAGCCTAAAGAAACATTTTATTATATATAAAACATTTCACTGATTCATTTTCCTCCTTAAAGAGTTTTCATTTTGTAGTCTCCCTCATCTCACTGTTCAGGTTTGTTTGTTTTATTTTTAGTCTTTAACTAATAATCTTCCTGATTGACGGCTCAATGTGTCAATCATCCAAAAAACACAACGAAAGATACATCTGCTGTCACTCAAAGTACGGCCTCCATTCGTATACTACATGTGTATACTTACAGGAAGTGATGTCACATCTCAAATATCTGCTGGTTGTTTAACGGTTTACCACATTTCCGATGAAACGGTTCTTCGTTAGTTCTTACTGTAACCGTCGCTTCGTCTGCCACCATTTTTACAAGCTTGGAACGTCTCGTAAGCCCCTCCCCTTTCCACTACATAGCCAAGATGGTGACCATTGAGGGTGAGAAGTGTCCATCGTTCCACACTCATAGTTTTGATTATGACATCCAGGTACTCAAAGTTCTGCATTCTGGCATACGTAGTACTGTGAACACACTGATACTCTCAAACTAACCAGGACAAACATGGAAGACGCGATTTGAGACACAGCATTGATTTGAATGTTGCTTTGTTTTTCAGTCAAATTCCACACGGAAAGCACTGATTTCCATTGGCCGGAGGAGAGTGATGCGAGGCGGCTGCTGTTGCCGGGCCGATTCCGGCTCATCGTCTTCATGTAGCAACGTGAGACCTGACCGTCGGACCGAACGGAACCGTAGAGGAGAGAAGAGATCATCCAAAGCCACCTGGAGACAAAAAAACGAACAAATGTGTTCACATGAAAGAAGGTAGAAAAAAAATACAAGAACAACATTAACGAATAAAAACAGAAGAGAAAATAACTTTGAACAGTAGATTTAAATAAATAATAGAATAAATTAAATAGAATAAATAGAATAGAATAAATAAATAATAGAATAAATAAAATAGAATAAATAAATAAAATAGAATAAAAATCTGGAAGAACAAAACTGAAACTTAAAGCAAATTAAAAGGAAAAAAAGACTATGTGTCTGTATGTGTGTGTGCATGTGTGTGTTTGTGTATATGTGTGTCTGTATGTGTATATATGTATGTGTGTGTGTCTGTATGTGTGTATCCACCTCTTCATGTGTGCTCCATGTACACGTCAGCAGCAGCTCGGGGCTAGATCTGCAGTCAAAGCCCTTCCTGTGGAGGAGGAGAGCTACTTCCTGTGATGGACGTCCTCCTTCCTGAGAAAAAGAAACAAAAGAACAAACTAATTTGTTTTCATGATCATTAATCATGATAATGAGCATTAAAGATTTGATCACAGGTTTTAGATTTTTTGAGGATTTAGGATTAGGGTTAGTTTTCTAAATGTTTTTAATAAACAATATTTAAACTGTACTTTTCTTCTTCTGTTTTTTTTATCAGCGTTTCAACTTTTCATGACAGGCTTTGCCTTCCTGGGTTAATTTTGGAATGCTGACTTTTGTGTTCATCGAATAATCTGATTATTTAATAACTTCATCCTGCCACCCATCAAATGTCAGAACACATACAACAATGATGTGGAAATGATCCTCGTGCATAAGGATCCGCAAAAATGGTTGAAAACGCTGTAGTACAAATGCCAGGCCAGTAGTTGGCAGTGTTACTTTTCAAAATCAACACCACAGAATAACACCACCCGTCCTGTATGCACATGGCTGTTATGCTGAAAATGTAATAGCCATGTGCAAAGGGGGTCCTCGTTGTCACAGTTTTCACAAGAACTGCGTTTTGCCAGTTTACACGGCGATGGGAACAGTGGTGTTTGCAAAATATTTTTCAAGTTTCAGGCCCCCGAAAACAGTGATTGAACGAAAGCCCAAACCACAAAGAAGATTGCCGTATAAGAAAGGTTGTTGTGTAAACAGCCCCTGAGTATTAGCTGATGGTAAGCTGAGCATTTGCTGCACATTAGCTATGTTGACGTTAGTTGCATGTTACCTGAAGGTTAGCTGACTGTTAGCTAAAGGCTGAATGGACAGGGGTTCTAACAGTGAGTCCAGGTGTTTACCTGTGTGTCCTCCAGTGTCCTCAGGTTCAGCAGGTGAATGTCACACGGCAGCGACGAGCGCAGTGGGAGGAAGGGGTGGAGCTTTGGCAGCTGGCCATCACTGATGGTGACCATTGTGATTGGTGGGTGGCAGAGGGTAAGCAAGGTCAGGTGGGCAAGCAATGACAGGTGTTCAACTGAGGCTCCGCCTACTTCCTGTGAGAAGAAAAGAAAGATTAAATTTTAAGGAAAAAGAGAATAAAGTAGAACGTCCATACAGAAGAAAGAAAATCATTACAATAAAACATTATTGACTGTCAGAGGCATTGATGTATTGATCTCTGAGGATTGATCAGCTGATCATTTTTCAGTTGAAAGTCATCGCTGTGTTTTAGTAAATATTTACATACGTCCACCAACAGCCATAGACATCAATCCGTGTGGCCCTTCCCGCTCACCTGAGCCCCGCCCCTCCTGTCCTCAAGCAGGAGATGGTAGAAACTTGCCGTCAGCTTGTTGTCAGTGACGCCCTGACCGAGACCACGGTTATCGTCCTGCTGCAGCCGTCGGTCCAACACCACCTCCAGCTCACCTGCACAGGTGAGAGGTCCAGACACACACTCACATACTGACTGTGTGTTTAGTCAATAAACTCAGATTGTTATTTTTCTGATTATTAATAATGAAAATGTTAATAAAGTGATGAAAGGAGTCGGTATGTAGAACTTCAGACTGTGAAAATAACTGAAGCAAAACACAAGAGGTTCATTAAGTCACTGCCATGTCTAGGTAAACACACCTGGTCTGAGCGATGCGACAGCCTGACTCTGAGCAGACAGTAGAGACAAACGGGACGTCGAGTCCTGCAAGAACGACGCCGATGTCATTGGGAAGAAGTTGGCCTGCAGGGGGAGCTTCGACAGAGTCTGACGCTGCTGCATCTGGAAGCATAATCAATAAACTATCAACAATCAATCCATATCAACTATCAATAACAGAGAGGCTCATTTACCAATACGTGACATCATTATTAATGTGATTAGCAGGGAATTGAATGAACCTGGAAACTGTTGAGGTCAGTGTAGAAACGGTTTCCGTTGGCAATATTACTGACAAGGCGCATGGTGAGCTCACGGTTGACCTCAGACCTGATGTCCACCATGTTAGAAATCTCCAGGGATCTCCCAGAATGCCCTGAGGCAGAAACAAGAAACTTTTATTGTAAGGCAGTTAAGGGTCTGACAGACTAAACCCAGGGCGACAGTAAAGACACTGACAGACTAAACCCAGGGCAGCAGCAATCAGTCTGACAGACCAAACCCAGGGCAGCAATTAACCATCATTACCGTCCAGGTGATACAGTCGGACTCTGTGTTTGAAGTGTCTGAAACAGGAAGTGATGTCAGAGAAGACTGGACCTCTGGAGACCCGAACAAGGGGGGGCTCTGAGGATGAGTAGAGCTGTAGAGGGGCGAGAGACATCACACCGAGTCAGAGGGGAGAGAGAGAGAGCGAGACGGACTGGACAGGGTTCTTGTTCTGGTCTTACCTGGGCCCCCTCCTCCCCTGGCAGGAACAGGTAGGCTCCACTCTTATCCCCTCTGGTTCTGGTTCCATACCACAGAAACTGCATCTGGATCTGACGAACCACACCGGACTGGAGACGGAGCTTCTACAAGGCAAAATAAAAAAATAAACCTTTTACTAAAACTTTATTGATACGTTTGTATTACATCAAAGATGCCTTTATACATCCATTTCTAATGCATGTAGCCTTGGCCAGGAGGAGAGGTCATCAGGTGGTGTCCAACCTTCCTAGAATGTTTCGACCCTTAACCACAACATTCTCCAGTTGGCGGGTCGGCAGTGGTGGCCAAGTCACTGCCCCTCTCCTCCCAACGTCCAGCTAGTATGCTCCCTTTTGTGCCAGAGCCAACAGGAAGCTCTTTCTGCTGCCTCCCCCAACCTTCACACAGCAGTTTTTCTCTTTTTTCCTCTCACTTCAATTTTCGTCATGAAAGTCGAAAATGACTGAGCTTACAAAAAAAGCAGGAAATACATTATAATTTATAATAATTATTTTAATTATTTAAATTTACGTTATGATTTTAATTTATTTTTATTGTTGTGATGTTATACTCAAACACATTATTTGATTATTACTTTAGAAACATTTTTCATTTTTTAAATTATATTTAAATAGAATTTACATTTTATACTTTGAAACATTTTTTTCCAATTTGTTATATTTTTTCACTTGTAATCAGTTATAGAAATATGTTGTTCAAAAACATCTATTAATTTTATATCATTCTATTTCAATTTTTATTTTTTAATTGATCATTTTGTACTAACTTTATTGAACCATTTTTCAGATTAATATTTTTTTCCACCTATTCTGACACACTTTTAATTTGAAAAGTCAGACCTGCAGCAGGCCTGTTTCTGGGGAGCTCCATATCTGGATGTGCTTGTTGCTAAGCGACAGTGGGTCGTCCGCTTCTGGTCCTTCTGGGCGGGACACCTGGAAGTGCTTGGAGTGGATGGTCGGCGGGTTGCCGTGATGGTAGAATGTGTAGTGAGCCCGGTGGGCGGAGCCATTGGAGGCTTTGGTCACATGATAGACGACAAGTGACAGAGGAGGAAGTTCACCCACAAAGTCCAGCTGAAGGTGAAAATAAAGTTTAAAATAGACACCTGGACACTGACACAGCTGTGATTGCTGCTCAGCTGTGATTGGACAATCATTCATCAGAGGAGCGGCTTATGCTAACAAATGTACCACATTAAATCAAATGCAAACTGTGCTGATCAATAAAAAAAATCATTTTATATAGAGGAGTGTCACTGACTGAACTTTCATTCACCTGGAAAGCTTCAGTGGATGCCTGCCTTGGCTCCACCCACACTGCAGAGATCTGTGCAGCCATTGGCTGACCTGTTTCTGTGTCGACAACATGAGCATCTGGAGAATCAACGACAATGCTGACGACTGTGGTACGGAACTGCTCTGTTGGGTTAAAGATGACCAGTGACCTGCAAAATAAACAATCAATCATTATCAAGTGCACAGTAAATAAATAGTTAGACGGGATAATGACGATGAAGAACATGAATTTTCTATAAACACCGTAGCCTTAAGGAAAACAACACAAGAATCCCAAACAGGTTATTAAAGCTACATCTTCCGTATTTAACCTACAAATTTAGCATCATGCTGACGTAGCATCATGCTAAGTTAGATTCCTGCTAACTTAGGCTCATACTAACTTAACTGCATGCTAACTTAGTGTCATAATGATTTAGCTTAATGCTAATGCTAGTTAGAGGCTCATTAGAAGCCCCATTCAGACAGTGTTTTCATTCAGAACAAGCACAGAAGATGACGCTAAACTTGGGAGATAGTGAAACATATCAGATTTATGTTCGCTGTTACGTCATACATCACGTTGCTGAATGCCGGTATAACTGTGAACGTACACACTGAGGTGGCGTGACACCTTGGTCTGGTCCTGTCTGAACGCACTGAAGCAGTCACAGAGAGGGGAATTTGTTTCAGTGTTGTTGCACAATGCCTGAAAGGGGCTTTGAGACTAGTTAGCTGGATAGGCACCAGTTAGAGACTAGTTAAAGACTGGTTAGGCACCAGTTAGAGAAGAGTAGTCAGAGAGTAGTTAGAGATTGGTTGGAGGCAAGTTAGAAACTGGTTAGAGACTAATTAGAGACTGGTTGGAGACTAAACAGAGACTGGTTGCAGACTGAATAGAGACCGGTTGGAGACTTAATAGAGGCTGGTTGGAGACTAAACAAAGACTGGTTGCAGACTAAATAGAGATTGGTTGGAGACTAAATAGAGGCTGGTTGGAGACAAGTTACTGAGAACTGAGAAATTACTGTCAGACGTATTCGTGGAGAGCTGCTGCAGCTCAGAGTCCTGATTAGCACAGATGTATATAATTATATTGACATAAAATAATTAAGCTATTCTGACTGTTTCAGGGGCTGAGGTCACTGAGGTAGTTAATAAATTCCCCAAGGCCCCAGGGGTGGATGAATTCGCCCTGAGTACCTTAAGGCTCTGGATGTTGTAGGACTGTCTTGGTTGACACGACTCTGCAACATCGCGTGGAGGTCGGAGACAGTGCCTCAGGTTTGGCAGACTGGGGTGGTGGTTCCCCTTTTTAAGGAGGAGGATCGGAGGGTGCGTTCCAACTATCAGGTGATCACACTTCTCAGTCTCCCTGGGAAGGTCTATGCCAAGGCACTGGAGAGGAGAGTCCGTCTGTTAGTCAAATCTCGAATTCAGGAGGAAGAATGTGGTTTTCGTCCTGGTCGTGGAACGCTAGAGTGCTGGATGTTGCATGGGAGTTTGCCCAACCAGTCTACATGTGCTTTGTGGACTTGGAAATGACATACGACCGTGTCCCTTGTAGAGATGGCACGAGTGAGGGAAGAATGGAACGGGAGATTGATAGACGGATCGGGGGAATGTCTGCAGTGATGCGGACTCTATATCGGTCTGTTGTGGTGAAAAGGCAACTAAGCTACAAGGCAAAGCTCTCGATTTACCGGTCAATCTATGTTCCTACCCTCACCTGTGGTCATGAGCTTTGGGTAATGACCAAAAGAACAAGATCGCGGATACAACGGCCAAAATGAGCTTCCTCCGCAGGGTGCCTGGACTCACCCTTAGAGATAGAGTGAGGAGCTCAGTCATTCAGGAGGGGCTCAGAGTGGAGCCGCTGCTCCTCCACATTGAGAGGAGTCAGCTGAGGTAGTTCAAGCATTTGGTTAGGATGCCCCCCGGACGCCTCCCAGGGGAGATATTTTGGGAATGACCCACTGGGAGGAGACCCAGGGTAGACCCAGGACACGCTGGAGGGATTATATCTCTCGGCTGGCTTGGGAACGCCTTGGTGTACCCCCAGAAGAGCTGGAGGAAGTGACTGGGGAGAAGGAGGTTTGGGCCTCTCTGCTGAGACTGCTGCCCCCGTGACCCGGACCTGGATAAGTGGAAGTAAATGGATAGATGGATGGACTGTTTCTTCTCTCTAAGTCCCGTCTCCTCACCTGGGCTCATCACTCAGTGTGAGTGGCGTCTTCTGAGGCAGAGCGTCTTGCACCAAGATCACATCATCCTAAAAACAGATTGAAAACTATTGATTACATGTGTGCTTTATTTTAATATATAAGTGATTGTGAACCTAGTTAGAGTCCCAGTAAAACTGCAAAACAGTCTAGAACAGGATTTCACATTCAGTCAGAAATGTTGATCTTATAATCTGTATCATGTCATTAGCACTAATGTTCAGGAGCAAACTGAACCAAAACCACATCAACACTGATAATAGATAATAATTAATAGCTATTTATTGTTATATAATAGTTAATAGATAATAGAAAATAATAAATA
The DNA here is from genome assembly GCA_037577475.1 of Chaunax sp. Z400. Lineage (NCBI taxonomy): Eukaryota > Metazoa > Chordata > Actinopteri > Lophiiformes > Chaunacidae > Chaunax > Chaunax sp. Z400. Next base: position 23,396,945 of record CM075199.1, on the reverse strand, counting down.
GATAATTATAGATAATAGATAGCATGTAAAAGATAATGATTAACAGCTGTTTATTGTTATATAATGGTAATGAGATAATAGATCATTATAGATAAGATAACAGGTAATAGATAATAATTATTAGTTATTTATTGTTATATAATAGTTAATAGATAATATATAATTATAGATAATAGATTAGGGTAATAGATAATAATAGCTATTTATTGTTATATGATAGTTAATAGATAATAGATAATAATTAATAGCTATTTATTGTTATATAATGGTTAAGAGATAATAGATAATAATAGATAATAGACAACAGGCAAAAGATAATCAATAGCTATTTATTCTTATAAAATGGTTGAGATAATAGATAATTATAGATAACAGACAACAGGCAAAAGATAATTAATAGCTATTTATTGTTATATAATGGTTAAGACATAATAGCTATTCATTGATATGTAATAGTTGATAGATATTAGATAACAGACCTACATGTTGTTTTGGCTGTACATGAAAATCAGGTTATTGTTTCATTATAATCTCAGAATACTGAGTGAGTTATAGTTCAGTATATATGAACTGTTGGTGTAAGAGCCATACTAATATTACAAATATAAACTGTATAGAATTAATGAGGTCAGAGGTCACCATTTGCAGGAAGGGCTTTAATTCGTCATGGTGGTACTGGCTCTTATCCAATAGAAGCAGCCAGTGGGCGGAGCTCTGGAGTACCTGGCGCAGGTTCAGGATAGAGTGAAACAATCTGCAAAATAATAAACAAATTTAATTTCAAACATTTAAATTTCTAAAATTTTTATTGATAAGAGTTTTAACTGTCTACAGTTTGGAGTTTGTTTGTTGTTGTTTAATGTTCTTTATTCAAATTGTAAAGGTGGAATTACATCATTTGATTTTACAACTAAAGCATTATATTTTCTTCCCAAACCTTTATTTAAAATCTAAAGCCATAACTTTACTTGTCAAAAATGCCAAACATAATCACTGACCAAAACTACACTGTAAAACATAACGTTAATGATAAGCACATCAAATGGGAGTGAGGGGAAATTATTGTTAGATGCTAATGCTACATGAGTTGTTATAATGGGATGCTAATGCTAACTGTCCACACTAAGCAAGGCTGTACCTGCTACCGTTGCCACTGATGACGTCGTCCTTCGACAGAGAGCATGGAGGGACAAATGAGACAAAAAACAGGCTAATGCTAACGACATTGGAGTTCCAGGTGCTATGATACTAACAATGATAATAATTTCATTAAAACTTTATTTCAACAACAGTCGCTCAACAAATTCATTAAACACAGTTAATTTATTCAAAATCCCTTTCATGTTAGCATGCTAACACATACTGAGCAACAGTGTAAACGCATAATTTTAAAAACCCTGTAATTTCTATTCACTAGCCCTAATCTACTGAAACAAACAAACGTGATTCACTGAATAGACTTTTTTAAGTACCTACAACCAAAACATGTTAAATCATGAATAACCATCATTTAGTCATAACATAGAAATAACAGTCATTGGTGTATTTCAGAGTAAACGATGATTTTGGTGAGATTTTTTTCTGTATGATTGAAAAGACCGGGTCTAATTAATGTCCAAGAGAAACAACTGATGATGTCACAATTCCCAAAAAACTTACATGAACGGGCAGTTGGGATGCTATGGTTGGAACTCTGCAGACACGTGCAGCACAGATGTTCCAGATGTTATGGCTGATTGCAAAGTGGATCACATTTAGTGACAAATCCGGATTTAACTTGTACACAGCTGGTGGTCGTTGGCATTTGTATCGTCGCCGTGGGGACCGCTATCCTGTTGTATAGAACCAGGAAGTGGATCGTTTGGTGGTGATGTCATGATGTGGGGAGCCACTGCTAATTGATGATGGTCAGAACTTGTCCAAATCCACGGTACACGGACAGCTATCCGTTACCGAAATACAGTCCTAGGTCCACACTTCATTCCCAGGATACAGCAATCAGGCATCACCTTAATGGATGACAATGCGAGACCACATGTGGCTCATGTCTGTCAGGAGTAGCCTACCTGGACCAGAACAATGTCCCTGTCCTTCCTTGGCCAGTATATTCACCAGATCTCAACCCAATAGAGCATTTATGGGATGTTCTGGATCACTGGGTGAGACGGAGAGATCCTGCTCCAGCAAACCATGAACAACTTGTCACAGCTCTGCAGGAAGAATGGCATGTCATCCTACAAGTCCAGTATAACATCTTATCCATTCAGGAGGTGTAAAGTAGTGATAAATGCTGGAGGTAGACATGGACGGTAGTGACTATTTTTGTTCTCTGTCTCACCATCCACACTTTTTGACTTGTAAACACTAAGACAAAAACCACTAATCTGCACAAAAATGATTTTTCTGTGTGGCTAAAGGGTGAATAAAGATGTGTGAACCATAATTTGCCTTTGATATTTAATATGAACAGGATGGCATGACATCAAAAAAATATGCGTTTCCACTGTTGGTCAGTATAGTACAACATTTATTTTTAACACATTTTAGGTTGCGTAAATTAAATAGGAATTCTCAAATTATTCTTGAGTCGATAGCTTCTTTTTAACGTCAACAACAATTTAACACAAAAATTTTGACCCTCTACTTTTTTCCAAAACTGAACAAACATATGCTGACGTGGAATATTTTCTTTTACCCCTGATTAAAGCTAACATGCTAACATCAAGTTTCTGTCTGCTAACACCAGTTTTTCAATTCCAACCTTCCACATGCTAACATGAGTCCTCTGTTTTTTGCACCTTACACTAATCAAAATGGCTTTAAATTCTGAGAACACCAAAATGTAGGCAAATAGTATGCTAACAGGAAGCAGTCACCTGGTTCCATAATCGACCACCACAGGATCGCGGGCAGTGCCAGTGACAGCATCATGGTGCTGGAACAGCGCAAGGCTCTGCCTCCCTGCCATCAGGCGCTGAAAGTGCTCGAACGTCGGGAAATCAGTGACCAGATGATTGTTGCCACGGAAACGGCGTATTTCTGCCAACGTCAGACTGAAGAGGATTTCTGTTGCTCTGTCGGAGAGATGACATGAAAGAAGAAAAGAAATATGAAGATGATTTAAACATTTTCAAAAACTGAGCTACACTAAGAAATGTGTTAAAAAAATTAAGAAAGGTAAATAATGAAATCACAGTCTGAGTAAATACACTAAAATATATGAACATAAGAAAAATGTGAAATTCATTTTGAATAAATTACAGTAAGTGCAAAGAAAAGAGAATGTAATCAAAATATTCTAGATAACTAATACTAAAAGAGATTTTATAATTTCAACTGAAAAAAACAATTACATTTAACATTTTTTTGTTTTCTTTTCTGAAATCTCAAAAATTTCCAAATTTGCAAAATCAAAATGAGACAAAAGTTTCCTGGAGAAAATGATTTAAATTTGTAAAACCTCCTCATGTAAATGAAAAATGTTTATTTTTGTGAGAAGGAAGATAGATAGATAGACAGATAAATAAATAATGTACCTGAGCATGGCCTCCAACGTTCTGTCAAGCCGTTTATAAAACGGTCTGGAGGTGAAGTATCCGCTCCAGTAATGGTCGTCTCGGTCGGCATATGTGAAGAAGTCGCCACGAAGCGTCGGTAGGGTTGTTCCTGCTGTGTTCAGATGATGATGAAGAGCTTCAAAGTAATCTGAGAGCGTCCCAAAACGAGCCTGAAAGCAAAGAGGAGAGATGCACAGCTCACTATTGAAGACCAACATGACCGCAGCCCCCCCTCCCCCACTGGTGCCAGGTTCAGGTAGCATAGCGAATTATGGAATTATGTAAATTCCATAAATACAATATTTTGTGCCTTTCTTTTTGGGGGGGGGGCGCTGAATGATAGTGGGAACTGGTTTCACAATCAATGTTTGGGTGGGTGACATCATCATTAGAGTGGTGACATCATCATTAGAGTGGAGGGGAGCTGTAAAATGGTCTAAAATCTTCTCTTTAAATTGTTCTCACTCCCTCAGTTTTTACTCCACATCCATAATGTTGACATGAAAACGTAGTAAAATTTGTGCTGCTTCTAGTGATGCTAATTTGGAAGCTAACAGACATACACTTATGGCTCAGGGAGGCCCCGAGCAACAGGAAGTCCAACCAACTGCCTCATCAGCTCTCATTTGAACTTTGAGCTGAAAATAGTGGAGGAAAGCAGACAGTAGCAGTTTTCTCTCTGGCTGTAATGTTCACATGTTCAACTTTATCCATACAAATGATAGATCTACATGTTCAGCAGCTTCTTAGGATGCTGACGGTGTTTCATTTTAACAAGACCACCTACATGTTTTGGATCAGGCTGTTTGGTACCAGTGGGGCTTTAGGGGCTTTCTCTCTGTCTCAATGAGTCGGCATTTTCAGGACCAGATACAGCTACACATAGCTGATGCTGATTGGCTGATTAAACCTCCAATCAGCTGAATTGGTCCATTCATGTTCAGGTATTTTTAGTTTTGGCCATTTTTGTCCTTGTTTCTCCTTCAATGTGTACCAGAACTGACTGATTCTACTACAGATTTCATTGACTCTGTTCTGATTGGATTATTAACCTTAGTGTGAAAAAAGTTTGATAAATTAAGCTGTTACATCTTAGTTTTTTTAATCAGTGTTCCTCCCCTGAAATCCTCCCCCCTCTCAAGTGTCAGGTGTTCACCTTGACGTGGAGCTCCGGGTGCTGGTCGAAGTAGTCAAAGAGTTTCTGGTAGTTACTGAATTGAGCGTCCCACTCACTCGACTCTGTGAATCTGAAATCGTCACCGAGTGGAATGAGAAGAACCGGAGAACGAAAGAGACGAGACTTCTGACGGTACTGATCCAACAGGATGAGAGCTCTGAGAGAACAGACACAGTCAAACCTGATGACGATCAATACAGTCACACCTGAAGATGATCAATAGTCACACCTGAGGATGATCAATACAGTCACACCTGAGAACGATCAATACAGTCAGACCTGAGAATGATCAATACAGTCACACCTGAAAACGATCAATACAGTCAGACCTGATGGCCATTTTCAGAAATCTGTCGATTGTTTGTAAAATTAATATGTAAGAAATCAATTCCTGACCTGAGATCAGTCAATCGTTATTGATCACTAATAAAGGACTGACTTTGTGAACCTGTCTTCATTATTGATGGCCCTGCCCCCTTCTCACCTCTCCTTGACATTCTGCTCGGTGATTGGCTGCGGCGGTATCCTCCATGGACAGAAGACCCGCCCTCCCTGCAGGCGGTGAAAATCAAACTGACAACAGACCGCCGGGTTTGGACCGCACGTGTGTGGTACGTCATAGCTGTAGAATGGCATCATGTGACAGATGATGTCACTGCGTGGGGAGGAGTCTGACACACAGGAAGTAGGTCGAGTCAGAGAAGCAAAGTAACTTTATAATGTTGTGAAAATTAACCAGTTTTTGTTCAGTTGTATCTTTGTCCAAGTTTCTTAATAAATTTTATTTCTTATTGGTTGCATTTTCTATTAAATTTCTCACAAATAAATTTTTAGCTTTAAAGACAATTAATAGCTCAAAGTCAGCTCTCAACTTTCTCTGTTTTTGAAAACTCCAATTTTTAACATAAGTAATAACTTAAATACCCAATTTTACTATTTTTATTTACTCAGTTTTTATTTGATTTAGTTTAATTTTTTTCCAAAAATCTTTTATTTCCAATTAAAAACAATTATTTGAATTATTTGTGTCTGATCTTATATCAACTGAATCATGTCATTTTATTACTTTCTATCTATTCATTGATCTCAGTGTATCATTGCTATACAAGTAAAGTTTTCATTCAGAATAATACAAATAAAAATGACTCTGCATATATGTTAAGAAAAAACTCCCACTTTTATTCTAATATTGTTTAATGTTCATAAATTTATTTTCTCAATTTTATAAAAGTTTTAAATTTTATAATATTTAAAATTTTAAGCTCAGTTTCCCCATATTTCCATTACACCCAATAGCAGTACTTCTATGATAATGTAACCATCATAGTGTAACCATCGTAGTGGCATCAGCCATTTTTTTTGGTGTGGTCTGCTGGGGCAGCGGCATCTCAGTGTTGGATAGGAAAAGACTCGATAAACTGATAAGGAAGGCCAGCTCTGTCCTGGGATGCCCCCTGGACCCAGTGGAGGTGGTGGGAGGAAGGAGGATGACAACTAAGCTGTCATCCATAATGGACAATCACTCCCACCCGATGCGGGACCAAGTAACAGCACTGGAGAGCTCCTTCAGCGACAGGTTGCTTCACCCAAAGTGCGTGAAGGAGCGCTTTCGCAAGTCTTTCCTTCCTGCAGCTGTTAGACTGTACAATCAGCACTGCTCCCAGTAGACCTAACTATTTGTAGTACTTGTGTGAAATACTGAGACACTTTGCAATAGTATTGTTATTGTGAAATATTCTTGAGACACTTTACCCCCGTCCTTTATTGTATTGTACTTTTTTTAAATATTATTTCCCCTCCTCCTGCTGTGTTTTTCGTACACTGTGCTGCTGCAATAATGTAAATTTCCCCACTGTGGGACTAATAAAGGGATATCTTATCTTATCTTATCTTATCTTATCTTAATATGATTTTTTTTTACCCTGAAAACCTACCCCTAGGACTTGGAAACATGTTGATATCAGTTTGAAAGTTATTCAACATAAACACTTGTATGGTAATGGCGGCTTTCCAGATCACCACCAAAATCTAACAGATTCTTCCTTCGGCCACTCCCGACATCTCCTGAAAATTTCATCAAAATCTGTCCATTACTTTTTTTTAAATCCTGTTAACAAACTAACAAACACCGGCAAAAACATAAGCTCCTCCCTTGACAGAGGTAATAATTGCAACATGACCGCTGGAACTGTGTCTATTGCCCAAACCAACCCCAGCTCTGTCGCCATAGAAACTCGAGCGTCTGCTGCCGGGCGAAGTGCTTCTTGACGGCATAGTGAACGCGCTGGATGACCATGTTCCGAAGCCCCGCCCCCTTCAGCAGGTAGGTCATCGAGGGGGAGTGGCCAAACGGGTCAATTGCCCAGCCACTGCTCGGCTTCACACCTGGACAGAAAGATGTCATTAAAGTGGTGATGTGTTAATGTTATGTCACACACAGTGAGAGGAAGTGAGGCGCGTTGGTGGTGACATGAACCCAGGTGTCGCTGTATCCACTGGTGTCCCTCAATCAGCTGATCCAACAGAGCGAAGTAATGAGAGTTGGCCTCATCAGCCATCACCCAGCCTCCCGTCACCAGCTCCAACTGCCCCGCCCTCAGCAGACTGAACAACGAAGCAGCAACACCACAGAAGAAGAAGAAGAAGAAGAGAGGGAAAAACACATAATTACATGAACAGACTAGAACTCTTCTCAAGAGGGTCTTGGTGTGTCTGATGATTGGCGCTAATATTACCAGTCCCAAGTATTATTAGCAGTATCACTGAGTGTCACTGAAACCTGTAGTAGTAGTAGTAGTAGTAGCAGTAGTAGCAATAGTAGCAGCAGTAGTAGTAGTAGTAGTAACAGTAGTAGTAGCAGTAGTAGTAGCAGTAGTAGAACATGCTGTTGAACACGTAGATCTATCATTTGTATGGATAAAGTTAAAAATGTCAACATTACAGCAGAGAGAAAACTGCTACTGTCTGCTTTCCTCCACTATTTTCAGCTCAAAGTTCAAATGGGAGCTGATGAGGCAGTTGGTGTGTGTATATATACGGAAATGGTTAAATATATACAGTTAAATACATACATACAGTACCAGTCAATAGTTTGGACATACCTTCCCATCCACTTGAATGGGAAACTGTGTCCAAATTTTTGACTGGTACTGTATTATATTTATTAATAATGTTTGACACAGGACTAAGACTAAATTAAAATAGCTGACAGAATTAAAGTTTTGATTTGAATAAAAATTGACAACATGAGGAAGATGAAGGTGAAGAGAAGAAAAGAGAAAAACAAAGATTTTATAAATAATACATTTTCTTCACATCTGCAGGGTTTTCAGATATTTGATTAATACAAAATCTAATAATCTGATGATAAACTAGAGCATCACCGTTTGACCATCTCCCTCTTCTGCTCATCGATGTCGTTCCACCATTTAGAGAAATAACTGATCTCTGCCCAGATCATCTTCCTCCTGAAGACCACAACACATAATCCTGTCAATCATTCATCAATAACAGCTGATGAATCTATCAAATGTGATCAGTGATTGATACCTGCTGTCTTCAGTCAGTTTGATCAGCATGTTGTTGAGGATGTGTCGGGTCTGATCCTGATAATAACCGTCAAACGTCTTCAACCAGCCTGACACACACACTAATTAACTCCACTGTCCACACAAACAAGATCGATTGATTGATTGATTGATTATGCCACGTTATCTCACCTGGGTCATTGTGTGAATGAGGAACCAGGAAGACTTCCAGCAGCTGCTCGTCCCACTCATTGCCATGGTAATGAATCTCAAAACCTTGTTTCCAGACACCGCCATCAGAGTTATCAAACGGGAGGAGGTCATAAACGTCCAGCAGCTAAAAACACCGAAAATACTCAGAAAAATACTCACAAATACACAAATGCTGTATACGTAGAACATATCAGTAATTACTTATACATACAACATATTTACAGACAGTATTATTGTACTTTATTTCATATTTTCATATTTCATTTAAAGTCTTTTCAAATAGAAGGTAAAATATAAAAATTATTTAAAAATACTTCAACACTGTGTATTATATCTTAAAAAAACAAACAAAAAACTACAAAATAAAACCCTTGAAAAACTTCCACACTACCAAAGCACTAAAAAACTACAGCCCTGTTTGCAAGCTAAGCTAACCTGCACTCCATCGGAGTCCTTCATCTCTTCAGCCAATTGGCAGCCAGGTAGCATATCAGCTGGTCTATTGGCAGAGTCTGAGCTGACGTTGGCCCCTCCCCCTCGTCCTGTCTCCCATGTTGCTTTGCGGTGGAGCAGAGAGTCACGCAGCGTAGCAACCAGACGGTTGTTGTCATTGAGGAGAAGCTCCAACCTGTCAATCTTCTGCTGGAGGCGTGAAAAATCCTGCAGAGAGATTTTGATTGGCTGAACATATATTCTTAACTACAAACTCAAACATGTTTTTTTTACACTTTTTTTTAAATTTATTCCACTGATGGTATTTCGTGATCAGAGACTGGAACCAGTCTGTCGAGCAGTCTGTGACTCACATCGCCCACCTGTCCAGCAGGTGTCTCCCCACGCTGCTGAAGCTCCGCCCTCTGCATCAGCTCCAGCATGCGGTAAAGTGACATCACTGCCACGAAGAAGACACCGCCCACCAGCACAGCCAGAAGCCGACTCCTTTTCATTCCTGAAAAATATAATAATAACGTTTCACTGAGAACAAAAATGACAGGTGTTAAGGGGACGCTCAAATCTCTGATGCCAGCTGGGCGTAAAAAGTTCACAGCCTCGTTACTAGACTCACTGCAGGAAGGAGTATGATGTCACATCCTGTGTCCGCTATGTGGTGCAGAGAACAATAGAGCTAAACCATAACGCTCTTACGTAGGGAAATATGTACTTGTCTGAACATAAACAAACATTGATATATATCGCCCCAAGTACTGTACATTATTAACCTGTTTTCATCATGGATTTGTTCATAAGAAGGGGGATTTATGGCAAGCTATTCCTTTCTTTATTCAGAATTAAAGATATCTTTAAATAATTCAAGATATCATAAATTATATTTAAGATATCTGAAAGTAATTAAAGATATCTTAAAATAATTTCTGATATCTTGAACTGTATTACAGATATTTGTATAACACTTATAGATATGTTAAATATAATTTTTGAGCCTATTACAATGGAGCCTATTTATATCTGAAATTGAATGAATGAATTAAAGTGTTTATTTTGAACATAAATAAAGACAAATAAGAAAACTATGAGTAACAGTGTCTGAAAAGGAGTAGGTAGAAGTAAAACTCCCTAACCCTTCTCACTTCTCTCTTAACTCAAATATCATTTACAATGTCCGAAATGTATTTACAACCAATTATTAATAAAAAAGACAATTATTCCAAACTATTTACATCACAAATTAAATTTACAACAACTAACGCAAAGTTATTTACAACCAAGATATCCACCCAGTGAAAAAATAAATCAATAAAATCTGAAAAATTGAGGTACAACTATCAGACTGTGTAGAGCCGTATCGACTTTCTGGTGAATTGTTGCTGTTCTGTGGGGAGGATACGAGACAGAGTCATACTAGGACTAATGTTTTAAATCTTTATTGAAGACTCATCTATTCTTTTTGGCCTTCCCTTCAAGATGAGACCAGTACTCCCAACAGATTTTAAATTTATTTATTTATTTTTATTATCTATAGTTATTTTCTTATTGTACCTTTTACTATCGCAGCTGATTTCAATTTTATTATGATGCATTGTGTTTTCTTGCTGTACCGTTTACATTGTAAAGCACTTTGGTCAACCCTAGTTGTTTTTAAATGTGCTATATAAATAAAGTTTGACTTGACTTGACTGTGTATCTTATCTTGTAAATTACTGTCTTGATGCACATTGGAATACATTTATGAAGCAGATTGTTATTTCTCTAAATTACCAATGAAACGATATTCCTTCCCGACGTCTGACAACGTTTCTACAGGTTGCATGATTGCACGCTGTCGGCATGTCTGAACTGTAGTGTAGCACTGAAAGACCGTTCTCTTTACTGTCGTAAGATGGCGGCCGAATTTGCCACGAAAACCACTAGCGTGTCCACTCTCGTGTTGTCTTTAGCTCTATGCAGATAACAACCACAAAGTATAATGTATTTGATGTTTAGAACAAAACATGAAAAATCTGTCTCCCTTATCTATTTTAAGTCAGTATTCTATGATTTTACACATAAATGGTAATAATTTTGTTTATTGAAATAAAAATATATTCATGTTTGGCCTGTTGATTTAGCTCATTGTAGCTCGTTCAAAGGACTATGAAGATAAAATCTATTAAATTATTTAAACTAAATTAACTCTTTCTTGAACTCACTCAACTTCCGCGTTGGACAAAATGCTGCAGGTCTCGTGGTTTTTCACCGTTTGGTGACGTAGCTGTCTTTAGCAACCCCCGACAACAGACTTTTAAAAAAAATATTTTTTAAAGGTTAAAGTGAAACGAAATAATGTTAAGACAGTCACTCCAAAGCCCGAGCTCGGGCTACTGCTGCGCATGCTCTCTATTTGTTTTGCTTCCGGTTTCCTTCTGCTGACTCAGCGCTATATAGACGTCACTTCCGATTAAAGTTTGTCTTTGGGGAACAAATGAAAAAAGGACCATCAAATAAACAAAAAATAAGCAATGAATACGTAGTAATAAATGAACTGAAATGATCTTCGGTCCAATCAAGGTTTGTTCGTGTGATTATTATTATTATTATTATTGTAGTCCACCATGAATGAGGCTCTATGGAGCTGAAGCCCAAAATGTAACGTTTATGGGGGGAATGCCTGTCAACTTTCATCATGTTTTAGATATAATGGATAGAAACAAGACTTATAAGTCCATCAGATCATTTTTGCTGCTTCAGTTGTTGTAAATACTTTTATTTAAATAGTTGTGACGTCACACCACAAACCTAAAGTGGTTTGTGGTACTTTACAGCATTAATAGTCGGTGGAATATCTCTGCTACATGAACCAGATCTACATCTGTCTGTCAGAAACCAAGGTCCTCCTTTAGAGATTCATTAGACTTCATTTAAAAACGTCTGTAGACTCCAGGAGACTTCCAGGAAGGATGTCCCAGCAGAAATCCTTAACTGACCAATCAGCATTCATTAGCAGAATGCTAGCAGCTTGTGGGCAATATCACCTTCCTTGTAAGAAAAACTGAAGGACATCAGTATGTTTTCATTTCACTTCTCATATATAATCAATACTATATTTACAAAAAAATAAAATAAAATTTGGCTTTTATGTCTAGAAGTAGGTAAAATAATTATTTTAGCTGTTTAGCTCCATTCACTCCCATTCATTCACTGGACTGTTTTTCTTTCTTTCTTTTTAACACAAACAAACATGTTTGACATATTCGTTAATTCATATTTATGAACCAAGGATTACATAAAGAAAACCAATCAATAACATAAACAAGCCAAAAAGTAGGATAAAATAAATAAATGAAATAGAAAAACAACATGACACACATGAGAAAAAAAGGGCTAACAACTTAAATCTATCCAGTAAGTCATTTAAGGTCTTTGCTTTGCTTTAACTCATTCTGCCAGTTTGGTTTTTAAATACATTTATGTCTGAGACATTTCCCTAACCGGATTGTCCTGGATTGTCAGCCAGTCTGACGCGCTGGAAGTCGCTCTTTTCCTGCATTTCCGTTACCATAGTAATGACGCTAAGTTGAACAGTATAAGACAAAGCAGTCATAAACAGACAGCAAACAATGTTATGCCGATTAGAAATGAAAAGACCATTAGCCTCCACATTATATCAAGCTAATAAAGATGAACATTTATGTTCCGTGGCCGTGCAGTGGTCCTACTGAGCAACAATATAGCACAAAGGACTGTTCAGGATCTCATAATTACGAGATTTATGCAGGCACGTCCTATAAGTTGCCACGACGATGCAGCGAGTGACTGATAAGTAGACAGTAAGTAAGTGAAGTTTTGAACTATGATCGTACTGAGTAGCCTACATGGTGAGTAATTGATGCGTATTGAGCAAAACAGCTGACATGTCAAGTAATTGAAATGTTACAAAAGTCCATGAAAAGTACCCGAAAAGTAAGAGGAGTTCCTGCTACGTTTTTCTCATTTTTCCTGGTCGTAGTACATACTTCTACAAATACGCATTGGTGTGACAGGGGCTTAAGTTTCATGAAGGCAGTACTGAAAATAAAGTTTTTATGACACGTCAAAGTTGGGAAAAAAATTCATGATTTTCATCGGTACCTGGTATTTTGAAATAGCATTACTCCAAAAGTACAGAGTAGAAGTACTTCATAATAATTGTACATGTAGTATAACAAGTACTATGACCAGAAACATAGGTTTCATTAACACATCATTGAAATAAGGTTTGTTTTCCACATCGTTAGAAAAAAAATGCATATTCTTAATGTTAACAAGGTATTTCAATCTGGGATTAGTCCAAAACTACACAGTAAAAATCCTTCATATTAATTGTCCATGTGGTACAAGTTGTATAACCAAAAATCAAAGTTTCATGAACCGCCTAAACAAACTTTTAAATTTCCCACTGGTGTTCAGCAAAAACTTTATCTGTTCCAGGAATTTCAAGGCATGATTATTCCCAAATTACACATGCTTAAAATGCTTCAGATTACGCATCTGGTATACCTTCGTTCTAATTGCTTAACGCCTTACTTACAAAAAACGGATGTAGACCCATGTTCACTGCGGGTACCATAAACCTCAGATCACGGGAGCGGCTGGCTTGAACGCAGTTGTCACTGTATGTTCCGACACCTTTCTATCAGGACCAGCATGAATTTTTCCAGCTGTTTCTGCTACAGAAACTTTCTCACACACGTCAATCTTGGGTGCCCATGATCCTTTCGCTGGTTCACCGTTTTTTCCCAAATTATTCTGTTTCCAGCTCATCAACTTCAGAAAAATAATGTTCACTTTCTGCCTAATCTGTCCCACCCACTGAAAGCTGCCATGATACCCAGGTAATTAATTACATTCATTTGTATTGTCGGTGGGCATAATGATATGGCTGACCGGCGTGTGTCCTGAGAACTGAATATCTCCGCTTGTATTTAGAATTTTGTTGCTACCGTCACGAAGCCGGTACACCGTTTGTGCGCGCTCTGTACGCGTGGGTGTGTCGGGCTGCCTGGCACATTAATAGGAAACCCATTTTTTCAAAGCACCCTCACTGAAGGGTCGAGCACCCCAGAGCACTAACGAAAAAACATTTATTACACTTACAATAAGGAGCAGAGTTTTGTCAACTGATTAAAACTTTCTCCACTGCTTCTCTGTTCTGATATTAGCTTCATGCTCCAGCTAATCCCCGACACGCAGAGCAGAGGAGCGCCTGCTAGCTTGATTACACAAGAATGTTGCCGTTAAAAAAGCAGCAATGTTGGAGCTTAACAATAGTCATTGGTAATTTAGCCCTGGGCCACTCATCACCAGATTACAATACCCATCCCTACAGAAAAATATATTCACATTAAATAAACTCGCTATACCTTATTATTTTTAGAAAGATTGATGTTTAAATTCCGCACGAAGCTGGGTCAAGTCATACATAAAACATAACAAAACATAAAAATTGAGCAACATACATTTTACAGTCCGTCAGCGCCCCCTGCTGGACAAACTGATCAACTGATTATTGATTTACAAACAGCCAATTTAACATCAACAAACTTTTATTGAACTGCTTCACAGCAGTGCACTTTTAACATATGACAGCAGACACAGTGATTGGTCGAACGACGTCTGTAGCTCCGCCCACACCACCTCCAGACGGGAGGATAGGCGGAGCAACGCTGCCATAGCAACGGAGTCCTGGGACAGCAAACGGAGATGAAGCTGAAAAACAAAAACAGGAAACTGAGCAAAGATTTTCACAATAAAAGACATCAAACAAACATCTGTTGAAAATGACTGCTTTGCCCTGATTAGCTCACCTTCAAGAAAAGTGCCAGGTAAGCGTGAGCCAAATCAAAGTCCTGCCCACTGGCCAACATGCTGTCAATCATTTGAATGAAGGCGAGCAGGAGGCTGTTGTCTTCGCCCCCAGCTGATGTCAGAGAGGAGAGCTCAATGGAGACTGCCGCCGGCCCACAATCCTTCAGCACACGGACTGGCCAATCAACTGCACAAAGAGAGAGAGAGAGTGTAGGGCGTGTCTGAAGAGAACGGTTCCAAGTTCTCATTTTACCGTCACAGAGTTTTTCACCGTTGTCATGGTGACAACACCCCAGATATCTGATGCAGATCCCTAGCTATCTGTGTGTGTAGCTACTTCTCTATATGTATAGGACAATGCTAACTGTTACTATGATGCTATCTGTTAGCTATCTCTGTGTGTAGCATAATATAAATGCATATAAATTAAATATTGACATATTAATTGACATATATAATTGCCTACGAACGTATTTGTATATAATCATAAAAATCTTCACTTGATAACGAGAACAGTTTTTTTTAAATCAAAAATGCTTTCATGCAATCAAAATCATGTCATCAAACAAAAGAGAAAGATATGATGAAATAATTTCAGGAACCCTAACCCTAAGAAACATGAAAATAGAGAAGAATGAATAAGTGAACTCACATGATCCCGACTGTAGAGCGGACTCCAGACCAGAACTGAACTCTGACCTCTGACACAATGAACCCCAGCTCAACACCTTCGACTGAACACAGACATGATGTCATCATCTTCATCATCATTATCATCATCAGGGGTAAACTAGAGACGTACCTGTGTTTCCTGTTGGGTTGCCATGTGCGAAGTGAATCGAGGTGTGAGACCAGGAAGTGTTGGCAGGAAGAAGGGAGCAGCAGCCGGAGCTGCAGGGGGCGCTGCAGGTTTGTTCCTCCTCTACAAACAACAACGTACCTCACATCATTTATATTACTTATATTATCAATGTGTCCATCCAATCATTAAATGACTTGATAGTGGAAGGCCACACCTCCTCAGTCACTGCTTCCTGTTGTATGTATATTGAACAAACTGACTCCAGTTCAGCTCTGACGACTCACCTTGATGACATCCAGGTGTAACAGACTTTTCCATCTAGACTCCGGCAGCAGAGACAGAGTCACAAGCTCTGCGCCCAACTGATCAGCTGACTCATATGCATCATCAACCTCCTCTGACATCACTTGCTGTTCTGACTCGTCTGTGGTGACACCCGGCAGCGTCTCCATAGCTGGTTGGTAATCAGCTGGGAGGCGGCAGAGCCCCACAGGCCCACACAGACTTTTATTGGTCCTGAGGGAAAAAGCTGCACTGTGATTGGCTGCTGCAGGAATGGCTAAACACTGCACTGTGATAGGTCAAATTTACTGAATCCTGAGAGGTGATTGGTTCAGACCAGAGGAAGATGCCCAGACTGTCAATGTGAGCCGTCGCCAGGAAGTCTCCAGTCGGTGACAGGGACACGCCCACCGGTGCCATGGCAACCAGGAAACAGTCAACAAGACTAAAGAGAGAAGAAGAAATAAGAAGCGACAGACGAATCATTAAGTGATTAATGAAGGTTTTGACTTTATCAATCATCTGATCGCTGAAATTAAAAGCAGTGGACTGTACCACTCTTACCATCCAGAGGGGAGATCCCAAGTACGAATGGTGCAGTCCATTGCCACGGTAACCAGCCACCGGCCATCTGGGCTGAATGTCTGATGAGAAAAAAATATCAATATAAAAGGGCTATAAGCTTACTATGCTAGTTTATAGCATGTTAACTGTCTTAGCTTTACTGGACCCACCATGTCATTGATGTAGCCATGGTGACCAGCAAACTTCCTGACAACTCGTCTGGTTTCTATGTCGACCACCAGCAGCGTGAAGTCATCCAGTGCTAATGCTAACATCCCGCTAATATAGAGTGAAGAGAATACTGTTAGCTATCTGGCTCAGTATAACATCATGCTGTTAGCTACCCGTTGCTGTGCAGCATCATGCTAACTGTTAAATACCTGTCTCTGTGTAGCTTCATCCTAGCTGGGGCAGCGTTTAGCTTTAGCTGCTCTTCCTGATTCCTGGTCTTGAAGCGCCAGAATTTGAGCATCCAATCTGAGCCTGCAGTGAGTGTCAGCCGGTTCAGGGTGTCCGTGGCAACACCGCGCACCTCCCCACTGTGAGCTGGCACAGAGAGGGTGGGGTTAATAACAGAGGAAGACTCAGAATGGACCAATCACAGCCAGGAACAAGTGAACATACCTATTTCATTATCGCCATAGCAACCCCGGTGCAGGCCAGACTGCAGGTTGTAGAGGTCAACACGGCCACATGATGAGCCAATCACAGCAAAGTTGCCACAGGAAGTAATGTCGACAGCCTGGGAACAGAGACAGGAAGTCACGTGACCCTCAGAAGGAGTTAGGGAGAAGCTTAGAGAAACACAGGTGTGGGGATGGCGTCACCGTTGCGATGGCGTCCCTGCGTATGCCTGGTGGTGGCTGCAGGTGGTGAGCTCCCATGGTGCACCGCTGGTAGTTCCATGTGGTGGCTGCTAGGCGACCGCGATGGCAGGCAACGATGCCGTCCCAGTCTGACTGTCGAGCAGTAGCTGTCAATCAACAGAGAAGGAGAGTTTAAACACAGGTTTCTGTTGGTGGAAGTCCATTCAGCAAGTGTGAGAGCGCCTACCTGAGGAGAACGCTGTGATGGCGGGAAGACGCAGCTCCTCGTAGGACAAACCTTTCTTCTTCCTCTGTTCTTTCTTTTTGTTGATGGAGCCTGAAAAAAATGTTTCAGTCAGATGCCGTTCTGGAGGTCATGTTCCAGTTTGTCAGAGTCAAAGATCAGGTCTCACCTGATTGACTGAGAGGTGCTCTATCTACGCTAGAAGGATTATAAAAAGATCTTCTTCCACTACATAAATTCTGACTGGTTGTTACTATAGATACCAGACTAAACAGGCTCTGACCAGTCACAGTATTTCATTTAAAATCAAGTGTTTTTAAAGGAGTCTGATTGGTCGGCGGGGCTGACCGTGACCCAGGTTCTTGTTGAAACGCTCATGGACCGTGGAGAACGACTGCAGCGTCCCATCCTGACCTGCAGGGGGGCAGAAAAAATATTCTCTTCACAATCTGTGCATTCACAAAATAATTATCTATATTTTACTATAAAACATGTAAATATCAAAATCTATTATCAGTAAATAAAAATCATCTATAAAATAAACTGAATTGGAAAATATTATTTTATAAAAATAACTTTTTGTGATTGTTTATAAAAGTCTGCAGGATCGAAATTTGTTTCAAAGCTTTATTTATAAAATTTGACAAAAAAATAAAACTACTCAATATAACAGAAGATTAAAAGCACTGAACTAAATTTATGTAATAATCAAAAGAACAATAAGAATAACAAAATGATCTCATTAAAATAAACAATGTTCTATGCAGATGATTATGTTGTATTTACCAGCACTAAGGATATTTTTTCCATCGTTGCCGTGGTGATCGATGGTGGTGGGTGGGGCACTGTGACCCTGCCGACTCCGCAGTAATCTGGCCCCGCCCCCTTCCTGGTCAAAAATCCACACCTGCAATAAAAAATTTTTTATTCTTAATAGTGGAGTTAATACATAGATAATCAATAATCAAAAAGGAAACCAGTTATCGATATTACCTTGATGGCGTTGTCAGCCCCATTGGTGACTAACAATGGCTCACCGTGCAGGAAGGTTCCTGCGGCGATGGCTGTGTGGTGGGCGTGTGTGTGCTGAGTGACCAGCTGGCGACGCTCCAGATCCCAGAATGCAATGTGACCCTGAGGACTGCTGGACGCCATGATGGGGGGGCCGTCTGAGAGAGAAGAACCAACAGAAATGTTCAGGACAAACTGTTCTCAGATCAGGATAATGACATCATCACGTGGATTTCTAAGAACACGTCTAACCTGAGGAAACACCTGGTCAAACACTAAAGACTGTATCATCAGGGGACCAGAGGTGGATCAGAGGACTACGAGTACCTGGGCAAGAAAGGTCAGAGGTGCTTGTATTTCCTCGGTTCTCCTGCAGAACCATGCCCCATCTTCTACTCAAAAGTGTGCAGGAGCAGAATCAGGAAAAGGTGTTCTGTCCTGGGTCCTTAGTGCAGGTGTCGGAGAGGAGGATCCTGAGGAAACCCCTCTCACTGGAGTCAAACCTGAGCATCTTCATCCGAACATCAGACCACCAACAAACACCACAGGAGGCCATATATATATATAATTCCTATAATTCCTCCCCCTTTTGCCAGCAGGAGAACTGAGAAATCCGGCATTAAGATCAATAAACCAAAGTTATGTGTAATATTACCTTCAATGTCATTTTCCATACTGATGACGGCGCCGTACCGGAGCGTCGTGAAGAGGGAGTCTGAAGACGAAGCTCTGGAGAATGAATATATATATATATATATATATATATATATATGCTGAAGGTGGGGTTATGGTGGTGGAGGGGTTATGTTCATTGGTCCATCTCCATCGCCTCCATCACCTCATGTTGCTCCATGATAATGAATGGCCCCATGTTGAAGGATCTGGATTCCGGGAGGCTGGAAACATCCCAGTTCTTGATGGCCTCATTCTCACCAGACCTGTCCCCCCACTGATCTTTGGGATGATCTGGAACAGCGTGTTCCAGCTCCTCAATTTCAATTCAATTCAATTCAATTTGTTTGTATAGCGCCAAATCACAACAAAAGTTATATCAAGGCACTTTACAAAAAGAGCAGGTCTAGACCAACTCTTCATTATAGAGACACCCAACACTCCACCATGAGCAAGCACTTGCCCCCCCCCCCCGAAATATCCAGCAGCTTCACACAGCCATTGAAGAGGAATGGACCAACATCCCATAATAACCTGATGTGTATCTGTCCTGGTCATGTGATGGATACTGCAGAAACAATAATGACTTTTTTAAACTGTACATTTTAGAGAGGCCTTTTATTGTGACTATCCAATAACAACATAACACACACCTGTGTAATGATGTCATCATCCAATCAGCATGTTGATATGCTCCACCTGACAGGTGGATGGATGATCTCCATCCTGGTTTTCCAGATCGAGATGTTTCATCAGGACCTGAACTGATTATTTATTAGCCAACCGTTCTGCAGTGTTATGGGCTGGCCTGACTGTGGTCTTCCTGCACTTAAAAACATGCTACATTTTCTGACCAATGGCAGCCGAGCTCACATCAATCTGACTTCCTCCTTTGTTTTGTCACTCAAGGTTTTTTCATATCAGGTTGCAGAAATAGTAAACACTGGACCTTGATCCCACCCGTTAGACATCTGATCCAAGCAGCCTGTTTCTCGGCTGATCCACCAATAGAAGTGTTGAATAATTGAGGCATGGGTTGAGGCCTACAGGGGTGTGGCTACAGGAGAAGAATGGCTCAGAGCTGACGATGGCGACTCTTTGCCGCCGTCTTCTCCAGTCCCCTGGTGCTTCCCATCAGGCCGCTTCTGACTGAACTGGGATCAGCTGGTGGACCGGATGCCTTCAGTCACTATGGATTCTCCAGCAGTTCAGTTGTGTTCGATAGGTCACCTGACACATGAACTGAGTCATAATGCAGTGGGCTGAGCCCCGCTTGCTGCTGCAGAGGATGTAGACGATTTTACCACGACAGCCGATGATTCGATGTTTCAGCTGAAGAGGGCAGGTGGACTGAGGGACCAGATGCTGACGACATGCTGGGATTTCCTGACTGGTGTTTGACAAACCAGTTTGGAAAAATCCAAAATCATGTCTGATCATATCCTGACAAACTGATAAATGTGGTGTAACGAGGTCAGCGTCAAACTGACCAATCACAGTCTGAACAATCATGGCTTAACACTGATTGGTTCAGTGTAAAAATATTAAGATTCTAAAGGGGGTGTTGTGTGAAAAAAAGTTTACAGAGAAAGTGGGCAAGAGAGAGAGAGAGAGAGAGAGAAAGAGAGATGGAGTGGGCAAGAGAGAGAGAGAGATGCAGTGGGCGAGAGAGAGAAAGAGAGATGGAGTGGGCAAGAGAGAGAGATGCAGTGGGTGAGAGAGAGAGATGCAGTGAGAGAGAGAAAGAGAGATGCAGAGGGCGAGAGACTACGACTTGTACCTGTTCTGAAAGCAAGCGAGCAGATTGGTCCCCAGTCCTGTGTGAAGCTCATCAGCGTCTCGTCCAATCGGATATTGTGAATGATGATGCGACCTGTTGCTGTGCCGATGCCGACCACGTCCACTGCAGGACTCTGGAAAATAAGAGTTTAATTTCATTTGTGATCAGTTCATTTCAAATAGAAGCTCTACATTATGACCCCCCCACCCCCAATCACTGAACATGTATGTGTCCCTGTCCCTCACTCTCCCAACCTTTCTCTCTCTCTATCTCTCTCACCCCAACCGGTCAAAGCAGAGGCTCTGCCCACCTTGAGTCTCGGATCTGCTCCAGGTTTCTGCCTGTTAAAGTCAGTTTTTTCTCTCCACTGTCTCCATGTTCTTCTCATGGTGGATTGTTGGGTCTCTTTAGAATAAAGAGTCGGTCTAGACCTGCTCTTTTTGTAAAGTGCCTTGATATAACTTTTGTTTTGATTTGGCTCAATACAAATATAATGAATTGAATTGAACAGATCGTGACTGATGGGCACAAATATGTTTGCAAGTATTGTGATAATATCCTTAGTGGAGTATTATCATCAAAAACCTACTGAGTAGTTAACATCAAACAGACCTCATGGATCCCGTTACAGGACCAGAATCTCCTCTAACCTGTTACAGAACCTTGACCCGTTACAGAACCTCCTTTAACCGTTACAGAACAGGATCCCAGTCTTAGATCCTCTACCCCATATCAGTATCATACTGACCTGCTGCAGAACGGTGACTCCTGCTGACCAGCCGGGGAACGTGAACAACAACTTACTGAAGACACAAAATAAAATGTTGATTTTGAAACAATGTTAGCTAATACATTTGGTCCTAGACTAGTATTAATGATGTCATCTATGTTTTCATGTGTTCTCAGTCCTGAGTCACATGACCTCATCAGTTTTATCATATTTAGTCACATGATCCTGTTTTTAGTCCAGTTTTAAAAGTCTGATTGTATCAAAGAAAACCGTCAGTATTTCAGTCTACTTTATTAAAAGTGTTGACATTTGAGTCTTTGCTAAGACATCAGGTTATTATTAACATTTCAGACCAAACCAATATTTTTGGTCATTTTCCTCTGATTTCACTGATTCAACATCAGATTTATATGATCATATGACAGGTTGAATGATTTGGAATGCAGCTGTGTACAAAGTGTCTGGTCTGATGATGTCACTTTAAGGAATACATCCAGACATGGAA
Organism: Chaunax sp. Z400; assembly: GCA_037577475.1. Classification (NCBI taxonomy): domain Eukaryota; kingdom Metazoa; phylum Chordata; class Actinopteri; order Lophiiformes; family Chaunacidae; genus Chaunax; species Chaunax sp. Z400. The sequence goes on along the minus strand of CM075199.1, from coordinate 23,374,793 downwards.
CATGTTCTGATTGGCTGATTTATTTTGAACCACACCCAGGTCCAGATCTGGGATCCCACCTCAGCCGGAGCAGCTCAGGAAACCAAACTGCCGCCGACACCATCAATGATCAGAATATTTGGATCGTAGTTGAGAAAAAAACAGTCGAATATTTTGTCTCCTTTCTTTAGAGGATGAAAAAATATTTTAGTCTTTTTTCATCAACAATATTTCAGTTGATTTAGTCACAATTAGTGTTTGATGACATCATCATCTCGTCTTCGTCATAGTAAAAAAGTTCGATGAACATATTTAGTCATTTTAGTATTCGTCAATGGCATTACCAGTCCTGTCAGACCGAGTTCAGGGCTTATAAGTATTATTATTATTTTGTGGCATCATCTTTCTAAGAGGAAGTTCAGAGGTCCGATAGCCTGAATGCTAACATGCTAACCTAGTCTTGATGTTCCAGAGCTGCAGTGCACCCTGGGAGCTTCCCAGCAGCACCTTGTTCAGGTAGGTGCTGGGATGCATCATAGCCGACACGTTGAAGGAGGCAGGGTCAAACTGCAGCTGGAGGTAAATGTCTGAGAGAGAGAGAGCAAGGCATGGTGGGTAACAGTAGAAGTACAGCAAAGATGCAGGTGAAAGAAACTGGAGCTCTGCCCTCTCACCTCCTCCCTGAACATCCCAGACGATGACATCACCACCGCTGTCAGCAGAGATCAGCTGATCACCCAGAGGAAGAAGAAGATGCACTTCCTGTCTGTGTCCTTGGTATCGCATCACCACCTGTACAGAGAGCCGCTAGGTCAAAATACTCAGTTTAATGGATATATTTCCTTTTTTATTTAAACTGTTTCAATAATTTATTTCAATTTATTTATTTCACAATTCATAAAACAAAGAAAAACAAAATAAACATTTTTCAAATATAAATAAATCCACAAACTTTGATTAAAAAAAAGAATCCAGTGAAAAATGTAATGTTTGATTAATCTAATTTAATCTGACGACAAACTACAAAAACACAATGTTCACATTTATGTTTTAAATAAAGTTTTATTTACCTCTTTGTTCCTGGCAAAGGCGCTGATGAGTCTCCCTGCCGCGGCAAACACCAACATCCTGTCTGCTGCAACACAGCTGATGTCATCTGGAAGACTGTTGCCTGGGCAACCACCACATGACATCACAACACATCAGCCAATCAGAGAGCAGGGCTCTCATCAGAGTGAATTCAGTCTAAAAAGGTTTAAATGTACTCACTGACAGCAACGATCCCCAACCTGTTCACCTGAAAGCAATCAATACACCAATAATCAATACAGCGATGGTCTAATCAGTCACATTAAACACCTGGGCAGGCAATCACTGATCAGAACTCTAATCACTTATAATTGACTTATATGAGTGACTGCAACTTTTCAAAGTAACTCACAGCCCTCAACAATATATGATCAATAATCAATATAACCAGTAAACCAGACCAGTCAGCACAATCAGTACGGTAGCAGTCAGAGGACAAATATCTGGACAGCAGAAATTAGTACTTAATGTTTTTATTGATGACGTGAAATTTAAGTTACTTACGTTGTACGTGTGGAAACATTTACCGACCGCCGTCACCACGTAGAACTCCCGGTGCTTCTTGTGGTACCTGAGCGCGTGCGGCACGTGGTTGGAATAAAGTCCCAGAACTCGGAACCCGGAGAACAAAGAACTCCCGCCAGCCATGTGATTCCCGCCACCTGGCATGTCCAGTAACGACGGCCGATTTTACCAAATAAAACCCGAAAACATACAAACAACCAACCAGGGGAGACAGAACTGAACCGCGGCTCTAAACATATGGAGAGGGCCGACGAAATGAGTCCGACTGGAAACAATAAATACTAAGTTCCCGCCCTGAGGATGAAATATTTAGTTCCGACTAAGATTAAAGCAGGAAAACTAAAATATAAGTCATTCATTCATTCTTCTTCTGTAACCTCTTATCCTGTGTAGGGCTGCGGGGTGGGGGGGCTGGAGCCTATCCCAGCTGAAATAAATACGAAAGAATAAATTAATGAAATGAACCATAAATATATAATACAAAATATAATAAATTCAATAAATAAAAACAGTGCATGTACAAAACCAAACTGATTTTATAATTAACATTTTTGATAAATAAAAAATGACAGAATTTAGTGGAATATTTTTCAACTAAACATAAATCAGTTTAACTTATAAGAGTGATCATAATTCATTTAAAATACTGTAACAATGCCTGGAATTAATACAATACAAAATATACATTAATATTTAGAAATATGAGAGCACAGGAAAAAGTAAACAAATAAAATCTAAATAAAAAATTATGTAAACATCCCTCCATCTATTATCAAGAACTGTTTCTCCTGTAGAACTCTGAAAGATCTTCAACTGAAAATTAGGCTGTTTTCACACCTGAAAGTCAGAACCATCCAAAAAAATTCTTTCACACTGTAAACAAACCGAACCATGGTTCAGTTTTATCCACACTGAGGCCAACTCATTCAGTCAAACCGAAGACCGAGTGTGATCCGGACCTTGGTCCCGGGGAGGTTTCAGACCTGCAATTTTGGTCTTTCTCTTTCTCTAGATAGATGTAGATAATAGATTGATGATAGATAATAGATTGATGATAGATAGAATTTTCCTCTGAGTCACCATCACCAAAAAATAAACCAAGTCTTCTAGACTGTATTTAAATTTTAACACATTTTATCAGAAATGACTTTTCACTGTTCACAGACCAAAGAAAAAGTATTTATTTCAAATAAAATTTCATTGTTAATAATAAAACATGTTTAATATACTTTATTTCATTTTCAAACATGTTGACTTTTATTTTGAAATTTCAATAGCAGCTTTAACTGATTTAAATATTAATAAATCACATTTAATTTGAAGCTACATCTGTTTCATAAGTAGAACTTTTTTTATTTATTTTTACAACTGTAAATAAATAGTTTTTTGGCCGAGGATGTTGATGTACATACAGCTTTAGGCGACCAATCAGCTCACAGCATTTAAACACAAACACAATAATATTTCTAAAAGGATCAGGAGTTCATGCTGGAACAGGAGGGGATGCGTAGATAGCAAACATTGTCTTTGTGCTAAGCTAAACTAACGCAACCTGCTGCGATGAAAGACATGAAAAGTCCGTCACTTCCTGTTGGTTGCTTGGTCAGGTAGCATGCTGCCATGGTGACGTGTTGACAGGACATTTTTGTTTTTAATGTGTCCGAGTTCATCATTGGTCAAGTTTTTCTGACCACCAATCGACTGTCACGTTCAGTCACCATGACGACAGACAGACATTTTTCTTTTTCTCATTTGAGTGATTCGACCAACATTCCAAAACAATTTTCTGTATATAATGACATCATTCTTCCTGTTTTCTTGTCATGGTGCAGCTTTAACGTGAATGATAGATAACATGTGATTGGAAATGAAGCCGGTCTAGTCTAGCTGCCCCCCCTCTCCAGCAGCAGCAGCCTCAGCAACGTCCTGGCTGCAGCCAGCAGTGCTCCGTGCAGCGCATACTGAGCCACTAGAGCTCCAAACCCACGATAGAACCCGGCCATGCCCTCCTTGCGACAGATTGTGTGGAAGCAGTCGGAGAAGCCGTCATACTGCGTGTTGAAGGGAAGGACCAGTGGGCTGCCGCTGTTTCCCATGGCAACTACGCCGTCAGTGGCGTCGATGATGGTGCGCGTGCCCTGCAGGCTGAGACGGTGTAGCGCCGTTTCCAGAGGAAAAAGCAAGATGTCGGCCACCAGAGACCCGGCCCACGCTGCCGCCAACTCAGGGAAGTAAGCATCCAGAGGGTTATTGGGGTTTGCCCGCTGTTTCTTGGCCCACTGGTAGAGCCATAGCGCCACCCGCTGGACGGAAGTGGCAATGGCGTATCGCAGGATAGCATGCAGCGCGGCAGGAAGCAGAAGAGAGCTGAGAGGAAGCAGACGGCGACTATGAGGAGCACCAACACCCAGCAAGCGAGTCAAACCCTCACGGATGCAATCCAGCAGACCGGAGGACGCGTCGTCACGGACGATGTCGCTCTGAAGAGACATGAGGTGAGTTAACAGTCTGTGACTGACAGGTCCCCCTATCTTAGTTTACATGTGACCCATCAGAACTAGTTTCACTGGTCTTCAGTCACACTGTGTACTGGTGCTCTGTTTGCAGCAACTCTACCTTGAAGCAACTTTCATTTTGTTTTTATTTTCTATGAATCAAACACTCATAATAACGTGACTGTTTCTGCAGAAATGTTCCCAACAAATCAAAGACTGAAGTCGATGACGTTTTAACAGCTAAGGTCCAAAAGTTACTAAATGGACCTAAACTAAAACAGATGAGTCTAAATCTTCATTAAACACTTCCACTCAATATCTAATCAATGATCAATAATCCATAGTCACCTGGACGGTCTCCATGAGGCTGGCACAGTAAAATGGTAGAGCCACCACAGCTGTTAACCTGTGGGCGAGAGACAGTCAAACAGAGAGAGAGAGAGAGGGTTGTGATTGGTTTCACCCCTGTGCCTTAATCTCATTATAGATGGAGATCATTTTGGTTGTGTTTATGAAGTTCATTTAGAATTTGCCAAAGGTGTGTATTTTTCAGTGTTAACCTCTTTTAAACAATGTGGTTACATTCTGCATGTTGGGCACAAAAATGTCCCCATTAAAACTGTCAGGGACCAGGTTTCTGCACACAAAAAAGTAGCTAAACAGGGGTGAAATGTGTGTAAACATCTTTCACCACAAACTTTGGTATTTATAGAGGATTTCTATGAGGAAAAAGGTTCAGATTCCTACGTATACTTTCACCCTGCAGTAGTCAGAATCAGCGACACTCGATGGTTTTATCACAAAATAAAGATCAGTCAGAAGTAAAAACAGATGAATGTAAAACATATATTTCATAATGTATGCTTCTGTCAGACAAACTGCTGGAGACACCACTGACTTGTCCTTTAACCGTGTTTTATTAACACAATGCACAACATCAATAAGAGCTCTTAGCAAGTAACGCCAGAGAATCTCAACTAACCTTGTTGATCACTCAAGCCGTGACACTATAGCTACTAATTCTAGCTCTTCGATTGGCTAAACAGCACGTCAGTCTACAGTATTACCCAATACCTTGACAGCTTCCCTTCAGCCTGTTTCCTTTCATTTGATATTCCACTGCTAAGCCCTCCAAATAAAACAATTTTATGGTGCTCAACCTCTGTGATGAGAACCTCTGTGATGAGAACCTCTAACTCAGTCTGCAACGTTTCTTCTTCTTACTCATCTCCATCATTATCATCACTGAAAGTCCAGCAAAGGCTCCTTAACAACGTCAGTATATTCATGAGACATTTAGCATTGACCATTTATGGAGAAGTAGTGGGACGACACTGGGAGGAGACTATACCCGCACAGTTCACCACAGGTTAGTATTTATGAAGAGAAGACTGCGAACAGGTTTGCGCTTGATCTGAATATTTTCTTGTTTAAGAACATTCTGAGGTCTGTGAGTACAAAATGTTTTAGGATAGAATTGACGCCGAGTTTCATAAATGAGGCCGATGAACAGAACCACATTCATCCTAACGTCATACTAGTATTCACTTTCTTCCTTTCCTGTAGGGGGTACTGTTGCAACGGTGTGTCTGTGTTGATATACTGTACGTAGATGCCAAAGGGCAGTGTGTGAAGACGTGAACTCATTTAATCAGTAGAAGAAGACGTGAACTCATTTAATCAGTAGAAGAAGACGTGAACTCATTTAATCAGTAGAAGAAGACGTGAACTCATTTAATCAGTAGAAGTGAACTGACCCTTTCAGCAGGAGATGTCCAGCCAGCTGTTTCCAGGTCCACCTGTGAGGAAGTTCCCTACACAGATAACAACACTAGTTATACTGCAGTACTAATCAAATACTGTAATACTACTAAACAATGCTCAGAAATACTGAAGTAGTACTATGGTAACAGCACAGAACAATAATACTACAGTAATTCTAGAGTACAGTGAGTAGTGAGTGGTTACCGTGGTAACGGTGTGAACTCGCTGATGATGCCTTCAGCTCCAAGTGTGATGCCATGAACGATGAAGGTGCTGCCCATCCCTTTCCACAGAGCCCTCACACCCTGAGCAACATGTTATTGATACCTGATCAGTTTCTATCAATAATAATCAATAGCATCCACAGAGCCCTCACAGCCTGAACACTAGAGGGTGTTCGGAGAGCACATACTTCAACCAAGCAAATTTCCAAATACCAGGATGCCATGCCCCGCCCTACAGATCCTCTGATTGGCTTGGCACGATGAAGAATTTTCTCACATCTCACTGAAAAACCTTTGACTAAGTGAGAAACGTTATCATCCTAAATCCTGGATCCAGTTCATCGTCCGGATAAACCGGATCACCTGTTCCTCCCCAGGTTCCACCTTTCCGCCAAATTTAACTGACATCTGTTCTCAGTACTCCTGCTTACAAACACATAGATAAACAAGCAAAGAAACCAATCACATGACCTCCTCCAACTCTCATTGATGGAGGTAAACATGTTATTGATACCTAATTGGTTTCTATCAATACAAGTCAATAACTTTCAGAGGCTGATCATTAATCAATAGCAGATTTTTACATGTCATAACGACTGACGCATTTATATTAGTTAATATTATTAATTATTATTACCCGTATTGTTATCTAATATTAAATCAATAAATGTAAATATTTTTGATAATGTAATCATCAAATATTGATTGTTTCTAAATGAAACTATTTTATTGATAGATGATCTATATTCTATGTTGAAATTACTGATTGATCAATAATGTATTTTTCGTTAAATATTTTCAATATCTATTTTAGTTCAGTTATTTATGTTTTTGTTATTAAACGTGTCTCTGTGTTTATTGATCATTTTGGTCACCTGAGCCTTGGTGATGGAGGACATGACAGCGACAGCGCTGAACGGCGTCAGGTGGTAGCAGCGAGCATGGTAGTTCACCTGAGACAAACAGCCAATCAGAGAGCAGCAGGATGGAAAAACAAACAGCGTTATGCAGGTTTATAAAACGTCTAAATATTGATTTAATAAAACTGTAAAAATAATTACAGATACTTGTTTATAATTAACAACAAATTACTGATGTTTTATTACTAATAATCAATATGTTTATAACCGATGACGGTGTCTACACACACTGATCAAGTTGATGTTGAATTAAAAACTTTTTACTTATTGATTTTTTACAATTCTGCAACAAAATCCAGAAATAAAAACTCAAGAAAAATCTAATCAATTAAAAGTCAATGAAAATAATTCAACAAACATGTGATGAGAAGGAGTACTAGTTATTGATCAGTTATTGATCAGAAGATACCTGACACTGTCTGCGGAAGACGATACAGGGGTGAGCGAGGACGTTCTCGGTGAACAGACTGCAGAGAGAGGAAGATGAAGAGGATGAAGAAAAGAAGAGCATGAAGCAGAGGAGGATGAAGATGACAGAGTTGGTTACTGTGAGTTTGAGTCAACAGTCTCTCAGTTGTCTCATCAGTAGGGATGTGGGGAATCCTGTGACCGCTGACGCCTCCAGTACGACAGCGACACATTTACAAACATATCTTCAAACATTAATAATAATAAAACATTTATTTTGTTACTCTAATAACAACAACAATAATAATAATGACGATATATTATTCCCAACCTGACTAGTCCGATTCCAAAGCCTGCAAATCGATTCAGCTGCTCTGCAAGAACAAGATAAATCATGTAAATATTCATTTAAAAAACAAAAACTTTAATTTAAACTGTAACAACTAAACCTGGGCATTATTTTATTTAACAAAGAATAATGGGAAGAAGCATAATTTGTCACATACAATTATTCCCTGTACAAAAAAAGTTATTTTTGGTCTCTGCTTTTGACCCATCCCTGAGGGACGGTGGGCAGCCCTTACGACGCCCGGGAGGCTAACTGAGGTCCGTGTCTTGCTCAAGGACACTGGGGATCGAACCTCCATCCAATAAGAGGACGACCGCTCTACCTCCTGAGCCACAGCCGCCCCCGCCTAATAATGATTAGTTTAAGAGATTAGTTGAGAAGTTTATTCCCCAAGAAAAAATAATAGCATATAGCAAAGCTTGCTAACAGTTAGCCTCATTAGCTGAAAATGTGCTAATTAGCCTGCTTTCTGGCAAACAATTAGCCTGCTGACTACCCACCAGTTAATGTGATTTATTCAAACTATTAGCTCGATAGTGCTGTTAACTTTATATTGTGTCATCATTAACAGTTAGCATACCAGCAAACGAGCAGATAGTATGACGCATTAGTCTTCTTTCAGTGTTTGCTGTTGACATATTAGCTTGATAGCCGATTGGAATTTCTTTTCTTACCTAACATACTATTCCCGTCTGTTAGCTTTTAGCTTGTCAAATTCACATCCCCTGCTGTCATTTGCGTTTTAGCTACCTCAACCATGTCTTCCTAACATTAACAGTAGCATTTAATTCATGTAGCGGTTAGCCTGTTCCATTTATGTCCTAAAATATCATTAGCCTGCAAGCTAATCATCCTCCGCCCCCTCACTTTGACCCACCAGCTGGCGGTACGCCGGGCTGAGGAGCATCCCAGCCAACCGCGCCTCCGGGACCTCCGGACTCTCCCAGCGGCTCGTCATACTGAGGTGTGCGCTCTCCGTGGTGTAGGTTGCGGCTACCGGGGATATCCGGCGGCGTGGTGACCCAGTGGTGGTGCTGCAGCTCCGCGGGGCCTCCGGCGCTTCTAACCGGGTAGCTGGCTCCGTACAGCGGGTCGTCGCGGCCGCGGTAGCCGAGCCCGTCGAAGCTGTCTGGCCTCCTGGAGGCCATCAGAGGGTGGGTGCCTGAACGAAGTGTGGGAGGACCGTGTCTGAGATCCGTTAACGGATAGCGCTGATCGTCAAGATGAAGACATTCACGTCCCGGTAAACTAACGAGAGTAACGTTTCAAAAGAATAGTGTTCGTCCCTGATTGATTTGACCCGCAACAAGACATCCACCTGCAACCCGGAACGTCTTCTTTAATTCAAGCAGGCGGGACTGGGCCTCTCTACTGTCGCCTATAGGTCAGCAGGAGAACTACTACTTCTTCTTTGTGGGTTTTTTTTTGGGCGAGAACTACAGTCTATCTAACTCTTTAACAGGAACACTTAAAACGATTGATGATGTCATGTACAAGCCTCAAACTGTCAATAAACAGATCAGATGTTAGTGTTATAGAATATTCTAATATTCCCTTAATCGACAGGGCCAGTTCTGACAGCTGTCTGTCTGTTTTTCAGCATTTCAAATTAAATATTTGTATTATATATTAATTCGTTTTATATTAAGTAATATAATTATTGATATTACTCATATACTAAGTAATATTTATTTAAAAATCAGTGTGATCTAAAAGATCACCATCGTCATACAATAAATGTCCTGTCTGTTTCAGTCCCCCTCACATTTGTGCCATAACATTTTGTCAATGTGTAATTTGGCTAAGATATAATGTATATAAGATGATATAATATATAAGATGATATAATGAAAATAAGATGATATAATATATAAGATGATATAATACATAAGATTATATGATATATAAGAAGATATAATGTATATGATATAATGTATATAAGATGGTATAATATATAAGATGATATAATGTATATGATATAATATAGAAGATGATATAATATATAAGATTATTATATCATGTATATAAAATGATATAATATATAAGATTATATACTATATAAGATGATATAATATATAAGATGATAAAATAGATTGAAAATGTTTTCTAAAGATTGTCAGCATTAGAGCAGGTTGATTTATCCAAACAGATCAGTTTGTGATTTGTCTTCCAACAATGAAGTTAAATTATTCACACAGAAACACTGTGACTGGAGAGAACACCTCTGTGTTACGTTCAAGTCATTTTTATTTTGTTATCCAGAGCCGTCAGATGTTTGTAGTGACGTGAACATCTGACCCAGGAACAGTTAGTCAGTTCAGTCCAGTAATAAAACATCAAGGACATCAGTTTAAATTAATGAGATGATGTCACTCTGTCTCCTTTCACTTTCAATCAACTGTATTATTTTAAATATTACAATAATTAAATCTGACAAGACAAATAGTTTTTTTATTAACTTTATTTTGTGTGTTATTTTCTCAGTGATGCCAACATTTGTGACAAATAATTATTCATACATGTTAATATTATGGATCAACAGTTTCCTTCAGTGTTCATCACAGTTAACATATCCACACTGAGACTTCTGATGGCACTGGCCACAGATGTACAGCACCTGATCAGTGCAAGCTATGTGGCCAAAAGTATGGGGACATTAGATCAATAGAACATGACCATGATTGTCTACATACTTTCATACACAGAGTGAACATAATGTATTTTATATCAAAAGAATTTGAATTAAATGTTCAGAATAAAAATCCAGTAATGGCAATCTGTCCCCACAACCTGATTGGTACAGTAAGTAAACGCCGCCCACGTCTCAGTGTGAATTTTAAAAAAAAAACACAATCACAATAAATCACAATGAGCTCTACTGAAGTCAATTCCAGGTGAAAAGGATCATTGAAATTGGGAACCAGTCAAAGTTTTATTTTGGTGATTCCTGACAGACTCATGACAACATGTTTCATCTCAGATAAAAAATGAGACCCAGCAGAGCCTCGTCATTCACAGACAGCAACAAACACCTCCGACCGGTCAGCGTCTGTCTCACCTTAAGGCAGCAGGTGTCTGTTTAATTAAGGCCGACGGTGGCCAAGAAAAAAACAATAAGAGGTGTTTAAAATAGTTTTAGTTCCTGACATTTATCTCAAAATATAAACTGGTTTATTTGCTTCAAGAAGCGTTTGAGGTTTTTATTTAAAAGAAAACTGATAATCGGTAATAATAGGTTTTATAGTTAAAAATCAAAGAATGTAAATGAAGCTAACTTCTGAGCTCCGACAGAACGCCTCGCAGACCAGTACGAGTTCCAAAAGAGACAAAAACATGTTCCAGACAACAAGTTTATTTAGAACGTTTTGGTTCTTTCAATCAGGAAATTTTCTGACAGCAGATTATATTTAGTTTAAAAGAAAACCGTGTAAACAGCCATGCTGTGTTCTGTTTTCCATATTCTATAATCAAAGATCAATGAAAAGTTTTGTAAACATTTCAGTTGATTTTTAAGAACACATGATTTTTTTTACACATTTGTTTTTAAGAATTTTATGATGTTACATTTTTGTAAATTTAACTCAGGAAAATATAATTTGGCCGTTAAATTCAAGAAGTTGCTCATTGGCTGGATTCATGCAGATTTATTTTATTTGTGAATAAAAATGCAGAAATAATTTCTGGAAGTAGACAAGACCAAAAAAACTCTAAAATTATATTTTCAATTAATTTACATTAAAGAATGTAAATGTAAAGGGTTGTAAAACATCTATTCACTTATATATTATTTTCTAAATAAATGTTTAAATATGTCTCGTCATTAGTGACTCTGCTAAGGAGCTGCTAGCAATGCTAATTAAACAAAATATGCGAACATTTTGGCTTGTAACAGCTTGCATGAACCTTCCAGTTGTCGTGGCACTCAAAAGAGTATGATGGGATTTGGGCAATCAGATTGTCCGGCTCATCCTCCAGCAGGAATTCACCAAAAAAAAAAAAAAGTGATCAAACTTGATGTTTATGGCAAACACAACAATTAAAGGGTTTGTTGAGGATTTATAAACCAACTACAGAAATTAGTGTGCATTTTAAATGCTAACAATGTGTTGGTTATCATGGTTAGCAAGTAAGATCTATAATTTACTTTCTTCTTTATGTGCTAAATTAGTTTGCCACTAACATTCCATGAGTTTGTAGCTCCAGTTTGGCTAGCATTAAGTGTTTGTAGAATTTATTGATTGTGATCAGCAAACCTCCAGCTGCTAAGTTATCTAGCACACGAGCTAATGGCAGTGCTCAGTGATGTCAACGACCACAGCCTTACGCCAGCTGAACAGGAAGTAGCCCATGCCAGCGCCGGCTGCCACGGCGATGCAGAGGTATGCGTTGTAAGTCATAAAGATGAGCATCAGGAAGTAGCTGACTACCACCTGAACGATGTGCAACAGGGTCTGCAGAAAGTGGGCAGGGCTTAACATCCGCTGTCTGCAAGGACAAGATAATGGTGTTAGCAGTATGTTATGTAATGTTGAGCCTTACCTGATGTAAGGTTTGCATTACACTTACCTTTAGCATATACAGTCATCATAGAGACTTTTAATACAATTGCATAGCATTGGTAGAATTAGCAACTCCACTTATGTTGCTTTTTGATTTTAAGTGTTTGCATTAGCATTAATGCACTGCAGTAAATTTAGCATTCTAGATATCAACAGAGATACAGTACAGCATTATGTGAAGTTAAAAAATAACCCTTGTTGTATGAATAAATAGTTAATTAGTCATAGTATTAGCATTAGTGTTCATTCATTTTTGTTAGTCTTACCATTGCACAATGTTGACAGTTGTTGAGTTAGCATTATTAACTGTAGCGTTAATAGTAAACCTTTATATTGATTTTAAACATGTTGTAACTGCACACTGCTGTTAGCTTCAGCATATAATTTTTCACTGTAGTAGGTGTTTCCCTTAGCATCAAGGCTAATGTAGCATTTTAAATTTAAAAAATCAAATGCATTTAGTTAGTGTTAACATCACCTCACATCACCTGTTTCCATTTGAATGTTTATAATGATTTACGTGACCGTTCATGTTAGCATTAGCCTCAGTATTAGCATGAGCAAACACTTATGAGTTCACCTGGGGATTAATATTAAAGAGACCTCCTGAGACACTCCAGTCAGAATATGTTGATTATCAATAATTATTTATCATCTACTTTAATCAAATGATCTGAACAGTCTGATCAGAGCATCTCAAACAATACTGGTAAAGAACAAGGACAGGAACCATGACCAAGACCAGAACCAAGTTCAGGAGCAGAGGCAGAGCTGGAGCTGAGACCAGAACCAGAACCAAATACAGAACCAGAATTGGAACCAGAACCCTACAGTTACCTGACAGAGAGTCCTGAGAGGTTGTACTTTAGTCCAACAGGAAAGTCCACCCCTTCCAAATACTGACTGTCAATCATAGTAAACACATAACATTTACATCAAATGACTGTTGATCACATGACTAATTTCACGTTAGTCACCTGGTAGAGAATGTCAGTCAGTATGACATCATCATTAACAGAAGCTTTAAATGATCAATAAATTAATCAAAGTTTCTGATGGTCACAAACTTTGTTAATCAGATTTGCAATCAACTTTTGGCCTCTATGCAGACAAATCTGTGCTTTATGTCTCATCAGATCTGATGATGCCAACGACCTGCTAAATAACTGATCACTCCTGCCTTGTCATGAAACTGATCCCTGGTCAGAAATCCAGTTGAGTGAAGATCACCTCTGCTGTGGACAAGCATCAACCTGACGTCCTCTGGACAACCATCTCTCTATCTATTAGTTATATCTATCTGCTGTCTAGATAATTGAGTCCTCTGTCTGGACAACATCTCTGGCCTCCATCCTGTTTAAAAGAAACTGTTAGACTCTAGACCACATCACTCTCTTCTCTTTTACATTCATTTTGATGAATAGTATAAACATGATTTTCATGTAGTAGTTTATACGTCTGCAGGAAATCTGTTCATTTGAAGCAGAGCTGAGAATTCACCTCATTGGCTAATTGTTGTTGTGTGTTGTTGTTAGCATTAGCATTAGCCACCTACCCAACAGTTTTGTGTGTCTCCATCAGCACAGTCCCATCAGCCCCTGGGAGCGGCATGGAGTTATAGCGAACATTGACCTGGCTGCGACGCAGCAGCGTCTCGCGGCCAATCTTCAACCCCTCATACAGGACAGCCAATAGGAATACACCGATACATGCCCCGACCATCTCTGATTGGAAGACAGGGGAGGGATTATGTTGACAGAGACAGGCACATAAAATAAAAACTAGTCATAGGAACTGGAACAGACTGACCTCCAGGTGAGTTGATGAGCAGCCCGCTGAACAGCAGCTCCACATTCTTATAGCCAAAGTAGAAGGTCATCGCCTAGGCAACGGCAATCACAGTTTTAGCCTGAAAGCTACACAATGACTGCATCACACAGTACTAGCATGCTAACATCATGTGGGGCAGTAAGCCCCGGTAATACCCCAACTCTCTCACCATCCCTCCATGTCCTTCATGGCTCCCATCGTGCCCTCCTCCTCCATGGTCATGTCCACTGGTGGTGGGCGGGGCCATAGTATGATGATGCTGGTGGACGTGGCCCATCCCCATGGAGCTGTGGTTCATGGCTGCAGTTTCAGGTATTTAACGTCCTGTGGGGTCGTTCACACAGAGAGTCGTTAGGGTCAACGTTAACGGGAACAAGGCCCAGGACTGCAGTCAGGTTCTCCACCATTCACACTTTGAATCAGGTGAAACTGAAATGATGCTAACACCTCACATGATGCCCTGGTAGGTAAACAAACCACCAGTGTCCCCTGTGACCCAAACGACCCCAAACATTACCATGACTTGGATGAATGAGAATCTGTCCTTAGACACTCAGGTGTCTAAAGGAGTCCAGTCAGTTTGGAGAATGTCATCCAGGCTTTAACATGCACGAAGACAAGTGACCTCATCACACCAGTCCTTCACTGGCTGCCTGATGGTCTGGCTCCTTCTTAAATCTCTTGTCTGCTAACTCCCTGACCGCCATCTCACATCCTCCGGCTAATGGTTCACCAAAGGTGACCGAGCCCCTAAGCTGTGGAACTCCTTTGTGATCTCAGACAGTCAAACTCAGTGTCCTCCTCAATATCTCAGTTTTTATCAAATAGCTTTTTGACTGATATGTTTTTAATTATTTTGATCTTGTTTAGATTTTAATGTTAAATAATCTTATGTTTTATTGTGAAAGGCACTTTGTAACTTTGTTTTGGAAAGCTCAATAAAGTTACACACAGAGACGGGGGCCAATATTTCAACACTCGCTAAACAAGTTTGCAGCTCATGTTTCATATAGGTATCATATCAGGTCACAGGTTTCTAGATGGCGCTGTGACCTCAGGCTCAACAAAGTGATAGCAAGGATGTCTTCATCATGAACTGTAGATGGACCTTCTTTCTATTGACTGAACTGTAGATGGACCTTCTTCTATGATGATTGTGCATAGTAGTGTGAGACTAGTGATCAGATCACAGTTGGTACTGGACCTTCATTGTTTTAAAGGAGTTCCACACTGGACTTTCTGATGATATGTTTCTGCTGTCTGCCTTGTGATCGCAGTCCGTTCTTCTTCTTTGTTAATAGTGGTTGCAAACAGCCTGTAGATGTATTACTGCTACCTTCTGGTGGAAGTACTGCATTACCAACTCATGCAGGTACAAAGGGAAAAAAATTTTTTTTTACCAACACAATAGTCATGTACACGAATCATTTTTTTCTAATTTAATGATTATTTTAATATTCGAAAATCACTGCCCATCCCTGCTACAGACTAAAACCCTGCAGTTTGAGCTTGTGAGGATTCTTCCTATTCACTGGAGTCCATCATTTTGGGGACATGATCAAACACAAACTCAGTGAACATCGACCAATCCTTCACTCTTTTTGATTTAACCTGCTGATATATAATAATTTCTTTTCAACTAAAACACATTTTTCAGCTTTCTATTCAGTGTTGCTCAGATTGATGCATTTTACACACTTGTCTATCACTTAATTACACACTTTGAATGTTAAACATGTTCAACGTTAGAGCCTTAAACAGTTCTGCAAGGAAAACAGCAGTGTAGCTGGAGCTGATCAACGCTAACAGGTTCTCTCTCTCCTGGTGTCATTACGTTGGTTTATATGGACCACTATATGTTAGCATGTTAGCATCTATCACATTATGTTGGTTTATATTGACCACTGTGTATTAGCATGTTAGCATCCATCAGACTAGCAACATTTTTAAATGTAGTAGAGGGACATTCTTGTTAGCATCAGACATACAGCAGCTCTCACTTGGACTCAGGTAAACTCTTACTGTTATAAATCTAAACTGGACCAAAGACATTAAGAACACTCTCTCACCTCAGTAACACCTCTTCATTCAAAGTGATGCTGACCCGACCAGAGAGAAAAACACACTGAACGCTGATCACAATAAAGCAGCTGGTCCTGGTGTTGTAACCATGGTAACAGCCTGACATCACCCAGCAGATGTCCTGCTGTAATCTGATTGGCCGTCAGGCCCTGAGGCTAAAGGAGGCAGAAGGGGCCAATCAGAGAGCTTCAAGGTGCTCTCAGCCATCAGCCAATTAGATCAGAGCAAAATTAACAGGGAGGTCAGTTGTTGCCCTCGGCAAAACTTAACTGGACGAGTCAGCATCACTTTCTGTCAGTGAAACCTGTAGTATAGTAGTACTATTACTAGTAGTAGTAGTAGTAGTAATAGTAATAGTAGTAGTAGTAGTAGTAATAGTAATAGTAGTAGTAGAATGAAGTAGTATTACAATGAAGCATGACATACACATTGAAAAAGAGACAAAGACAAAAAGGTCAACATTAAAAATAAGTCAAAGAGAGGGCTGACCTCAGATCAGAACATGTTGAATCCAGAAGTTTTCATGTGTTTCTGTTTACGTGTTGGTGAAGCTACAGGGTTAGCAGCGCAGTGAAAAAGCTAATAATCATGTTGTTGGTGTGTTTTGAACATCATACAGAATAATTAATTTGTATAAATTCTTCACATAAAAAGTTTTCTTCTTTCTGTCACCAGCTGCTGGATGATCCACAGAAATGATCCCCCGCGGATGAACGCTAATAACTTTGGTAACATGTGGCACCATCATCAGGTCAACATTCTAATGTGTCTAATACTGTGGTTCATGACCAAATAGAACTGATGACATTCACATCTGTTCCAGGTAATATCATTGTCAGTGAACATTACAGCTGCTAAACATCAGGAAGTTAGCATGTTGATTAGCATTTAGCCTCACAGAGCAGCTCCTTTCATCCTGTCTTTACTAGTGTCTCTACATTTACAACTAATTTAAA
Source organism: Chaunax sp. Z400 (assembly GCA_037577475.1). Lineage (NCBI taxonomy): Eukaryota > Metazoa > Chordata > Actinopteri > Lophiiformes > Chaunacidae > Chaunax > Chaunax sp. Z400. The sequence continues at coordinate 23,357,613 of CM075199.1, read as the reverse complement.
AACCTTTATGCCGTTCTACATTTAAAACTTCAGTTTGTGCCTCCTGTGCTCTGATTGGCTGATCTCTGTCCTATGAGCACAATTCATTTCAAACTCTTAAAACATACACAGGAAGTAGAGTCTCTTACCTGCAGACAAGAGAGCGAGGGGTGACCAGGCACTGAATAGACTGTCTGAAAGAGAGAGAGAAATGATAAAGACTGGTAACTGGTGACCTCTAGCCAATCAGACACTGACATGATTCTTAGACATCAGTGTTGTGACAGTGAGGAGTTTGAAAGCAGCTTCATTGATGAACTCTCACCTGTTTCACACCTGGAAAGTTCATGACCAGGGGCCTCATTTATAAATGTTGCTGCACACAAAAAAGTAGCTAAATGGGGGTGAAATGTGTGTAAACATCTTTCACCACAAACGTTGGTATTTATAGAGAAAAAGGTTCAGATTTCTATGTATACTTTCACCCTGCTGTAGAGTCAGAATCAGAGACACTCGATGGTTTTATCACAAAATAAAGTTCAGTCAGAAGTAAAAACAGATGAATGTAAAACACACATCAGCACATATATATTTCATAATGTATAGGCCTGCCTCTGATGGTGGATATAGTCTATATTTATGTGTTAGAGCCTAAATACATAAATATGTAAATGTAATTTAATGTAATTATATTGTTTGATGCAGATATGGTTGAATTATTTGAGGATTGTTGATGTTGTTCCATCTTTAATTGAATGTCAGCATTGTGTCGGGCAGGAGGTGAGACTTTTCCTCTGTGTGTCAAACAGTTTCTGACTGCAGTAAAAATGTTGTTTTTAAAGGCTAAAAACCAACAAATATGGACAGAAGCAGAATATTTGGTTAGACAAAAACACGTTTAGAATTTTAGGAACCATTCCATCTCTCTTTTTTCAGCTGTGTGTTTTTGACCTTCTTTTTAACTCTGCAACAGTTGGTTGTTTGATCCAACCCTGTTCACCATCCACCACATGCTTCTGTCAGACAATCAGCTGGAGACACAGCTGACTTGTCCTTTAACGTGTTTTATTAACACAATGCACAACATCAATAAGAGCTCTTAGCAAGTAACGCCAGAGAATCTCAACCAACCTTGTTGATCACTCAAACAGTGACACCGTAGCTACTAATTCTAGCTCTCTGATTGGCTAGACAGTCACTGGCAAAGTCTCCTTAACAACGTCAGTATATTCATGAGACATTTAGCATCGACCATTTATGGAGGATTGTAGGACGATACTGGGAGGAGACTATACCCGCACAGTTCACCACAGGTTGGTATTTATGAAGAGAAGACTGTGTACAGGTCTGCGCTGCATGGTTTTATAAATCTGAATATTTTCTTGTTTAAGAACATTGAGGTCTGTGAGTACAAAATGTTTTAGGATGGAATCTACGCTGAGTTTTATGAACGAGGCCCCAGGTGACTGCAGGTCACATGATCTTGAACATTGATGACTAAGTGTTTATATTATTAAATATATCACCATAACCACAGTGACTGTACACATCTGTCTGCATCATTGTTGTCTACAGTTACCATGGTTACAGGTGTTGTGTTAAAATCTCACATTCAGTATCCAGCGTTTATTAGGTTTTTATAATGTCAATAATATCTGGAAAATTTGAATAAACACGCACAAAAATAAATCAATGAATCCATCTTCAGTTCAATGATTCAGTTTACCATCCTGATTATAATGACAGAAGATCACAAACATGTATGACTGAAGAAAATAGACAGAAAATGAGAGGTTTCCCACACACACACACCCTAACTGTGCAGTGAGGTGGATCAGCAGCCTGAGCTGACAGAGGTTTTAATTATCTGACAGCGGGTCATCAAAGCTTGCGTGTCCTCCACACAGAATCTTTATCACCTGAGGGACAACACGACTAACATTTAACACGTGTGACACATGATCAGTTCATACTCTCTATCAGTGTACCATTGACCGTCCACAGTCCAGTCAGATACCAGTTTACTCAATGGGTCAAAGCGGCAGAGAAGCTTCAGCTAAAGGCTGAACACAAACCAGCTGAGTGCATACACACCGAAGCATCGCTCTGTAACATCTGCAATGTAGACCAGCACCCTACTAGAACTACAACAAACATGGCTGCTGTGCAATGTAGACCAGCACCCTACTAAAACTACAACAAACATGGCTGCTCTGCACGTAGACCACCACCCTACTAGAACTACAACAAACATGGCTGCTCTGCATGTAGACCAGCACTCTACTAGGACTACAACAACTGACTTTTTTTCAGATGAAGGATGAGTAAAAATCTCCCTTTAGAAAATAAATGAAATAAATCAGAAATCCATCTCCTGTTTGAAGGAAAATCAGGATGACAGACGGAACAGGACCTATTATTATTGTGGTTGAACATGTCTGTGTCTCTGTCCCTCACTCCCCCCCTCCCTTTCCCCCTCTCCCTCTCTATCTCTCTCACCCCAACCGGCCCACCTTGAGTCTTGGATCTGCTCGACTTTTCTGCCTTCTTCTTTTTTTTAAAAAGCCAGTTGTTCGTCGCCACTGTCGCCAAGTGCTGCTCATGGAGGATTGTTGGGTCTCTTTATAATGAAGAGTCGGTCTAGACCTGCTCTTTCTGTAAAGAGCCTTGATATAACTTTTGTTGTGATTTGGCACTATACAAATAAATTGAATTGAGGTGTTATATTATAATTACATAATACTTTTACAGATCGCTCCTCTTTAGTTTTCGACTTATGGTTCTTTAATGGTGTATCACTAAAACTGACCCCTCTGTGGGACTAATAAAGGATGATCATATCTATCTATCTATCTATCTTGTCTTATCCCCATACATTTGGTCTACATTGGTTTGTAGGACAGTGATTGATTAGTGATGTCTGAAACATGTGCTACATATATAGAATGTTTTGTGTCATACATGTTATTTCCCCCTTGTTAAAACTAGGTGCTGTCTGTCTATATTAGCATGTTGTTCTTTAGCATGTCATGTTAGCATGACTTGTTCAAAACCCCTGAACGAATCAGAAGTGACGGGGTAGAAGGTTCTGAAGGTTTGTGAGACATAGACAGAAACACAAGTCTAGCATGTTTTCACACAGATCCTTCCTTCACTGGTTTGTACAACCAATCACAGCACATGATTTAACTATTTCTAACAGCTGTCAGTCATCACTGTGGGATCACCATCTATCCTATTGTTTTGTAAAATATTTATTTAAAATCACTCGTACATGTTGTCCTCCCCAGCACTGCCTTATCCTTTTTGTTTATCCTTTGTTTGTCCTCTAAGATGGTGGCAGTCACATATGCCTCTCCCATCTGATGTCATGCTAAAAGTGTCTATTACTATTAATAACAACAACAACAATAATAGATCATGTGAAACTAGCCTGGTCTGGGGAAGGCTAGTTTCACATTAATTGCCATGGTAACTGACCTTAAACTCTACAACAGAATCAAGTGAAAGTGAGTCAGATGAACTGGAATAAGGCTGGATTATATGATAAACTCTCTTTATGGAGCCGACCTCTGACAACACTGACGGGCTCATTCACCAATCAGACTCCTTTTAAATCTCCCCAACTTCTTCCAGAACACGCGGAGGCTGCGGTGACAGTGACGTCATCCGGCCTTAAATGTGAGGGTTTTCTGGGAGTGAGGACCTGTCAAAGGATCGTTCATAGTGTTTGATATGAATGAGAAAGTCTTTAACAAGCCCTTTTCTCTACGGAGTTTCGTATGTAGCATTGAGCGTGCTAGTGTGTAACTATAGCAGCAGAGGTCACTTGCAGACTTGAACAGACATTAAATACACAGAAACAGGAGGTGGGTTTACCTGGAAATATCACGGGACTTCTCCGCTTTGGACCCGAAACACGAGACTCAAAGCACAAAAATCAAGCAGAAGAAATGCGAAGAAAGCCGATCGTCTCTTCAACTTTCCCGTCTGCCTCTCTGCTCTGCCACAGCTTCCGTGTCACTGCGTCATGACGTCTTTACGGAGGACACAATGGTGGAGAGGCTAAAAGGCAGTTCGGGAATTCAGAAAGAGATTCAGTTTGGACCAATTAGAAGGCGAGTGCAGGGAAAAGAGGTGGGATTTTGTTGGAGCCACGTAAGCAGTGTCGTTGCAGAGACCAGAGATATTCCACTAGCGTAGCTCGTGCTCCTTGTGTGACGTCCTGAGAGTGGATCATCTGTGGACCGGATTAATGTCTGACGGGCAGCTTCTGGCCCTCTTCTGTCAAATATCAGCCGACCACAAAGCGCCAACTCACACTGTTAGCCAATCAATATTCAGTTTAATAGTTTGTTTTCAGCGTCACTTCACTAACATCAACAGGAAGTCACATGGTCACACACAGGACAAATATAACTGTGGACTTTAACAATAAAATCCTTTGTACTATCTCCAGGCAATCAGGTTAGAGAGCAGAGCTAACCCCAACTCTCCTGATTGGAGGAGAGACTTCAAAGAAAAGCAACCAAGCAGCTCATTATATATGATTTTATTTTTATTTTGAACAGAGCTGATTGGCTGGTTTTCTCTCAGAAAGACCTATTTTGTTAGATCCAGCAAAGACTAAAACAAACAAACAAAATTCATTTATAGTCAAATACTTCATAAACACAACACAGTAACAACATTTATCATTTATCATCATTTTCGTCTTGGAATGGAGCAGGAGAATAGGAAGTTATGAATTTATAAATATTAAATGTTTCTGGAGAATTTCATTTATATAGGGTAGAGGGCTTCTGGTAGTAACTGAAGCTAATACAGCTAATGTTGCTGATGTCTCTTGTTTACCCTGCTCCCTAGCTATAAGCCCCTCCTCCTTAGCCAAACACACGGTAGTTAGCATGAAATTCCGGCTGGATGTCGCAAACACGTCGTAGCAGCTCGCCTAGCACCGCCTCCCGGTTACCACGGTAACTGGCCTGGATACGACCCATTCTCTCAGCTGTGTCGCGGTCCACCTCCACCGCGCTGTTGCCATGGGAACCAAGGGCCTGGGGAGGGTAAATATGAACTTAATGAATTTATTAAAGACACATCAGTGGTTTGATTTAACAAAATAAAATATGAAAAGAAAAACATTAGAAAATACTTTATTACAGGAGAAGCAGTATTTTATTATTAGATCCTGTTGATATGTCACTCAGACTAGAAGTAGTACTATTTTCAGTTGTACTGTAGCAGTACTGTGACGTACAGCAGCCTCTTTGGTCTTGAACTCTTTCTCTCTCTGCAGTCGATACTGTTCGATCTCAGCCTGAGCTTCTTCCTTCGCTTGCTTCAGACGCCTGTTCTTACCTGGGGAGGACGAGAGACACCCGACACATCAGAGGGAGAGGGAGACTGGTCTTGTGTCATTTGGTCAGAGCAAACAGCTGATCAATAATAGATTTTACCAATGGGGTTGTATCATTTTGCTTTCTGTATGTATTGATGGACACTGAACTGAAGGTGTTTGTTATGATTGATGACTGCAGGTAGATCCTCTCTCTCTGTCTGATCCTCATTCATTCTCTATGACTCTGTATCACAAGGTGTCATCACCATGTCCCATGATTCTCAGCGGCTGACTCACAGCATCATGAGGAAGTCGCACTGAAAATGTACAACATGGCTGACCAGCACGTGGTTTTATGAGCAGAGAAGAACAAACATTTGCAGAAACATGCTAATAATGAACTGAATCCACATTAACATACAAGTTATACTGGGGCTGTTAGCACTATTAGCACTGTTAGCACTGCTAGCAATATTAGTGGTTAAATTATATTAATTCAGAATTCTTACTAAAACATGTTTAGAGGAATAATTTACATAAATTCAATGTGTGTAACTGTTCATGTAGATCCACAGAGTTAACATTATGTCTAAAATTATGTCAACAAAAGATTAAAGTTGAAAAAAAAAGTACATTGTTATGGTCTGCTAAATAATAATGAAATGTTTATGTAATCTGGTAGTTTTAATTAATTTATTATTTTTAAGTTTTCATTGTGTATCAAAATACATTTTAATGTCTGTAATTGTAAAATAATAGAGCAAGGTTATTTTTTGGCCTTATTATGTGTCTATAATATTTACCTAAGATATTAAATGTTAGTGTTAGTCTCCCTGTGGATCTGTGGAGTCCCAGAGCCTCTGTCGCCCTTCCCGGACTGATGGATTTAATCACCTTCTGAATCTCTGTAGATGTTGTCACTCTGGTGATTTAGATATTGGATAAGCTTTTTACCTTTTATAATAAAATTATCATTTAAAATGTGTATTTTGTGTTTAGTCAGGTTGTCTTTGTTTAATTTAGTCTGAGATCCACACTAAAACAGAAGAAACCAGGAGGGTCTGGAAGCTTTTCACACCACTGTCTAGAACAGTAACAGACTGTTTATGTCTTAATGTAAGTCCGGTGTTCTGTTTCTGTGGAATATGTATAAATATGCTGATAAACGTTGGCTAATTGTTCCAACAAACAGGAAGTACAGACCAGGGGCCTCATTTATAAAACTGTGCGTAGGATTGGCGTCAGAAGGTGGCGTATGGACAAAAATACGATTTGCGTGCGCACAAAAATATTCGGATTTCTAAAACAGTGCGCACGCACGTCGTGCGCTGATTTCCCTTTATAAATCACAAACTTCTCTAAATGTGGCGCACCTGTGCGAGCTTCATGGCACGCCCACAGTTGCCTATAAAAAGCCAGTGAAACACCCCTGATTAATATTCATGATTACTGAATTAATTAGGAGCATCACCGAGAAACGGCAAAAAAAGAAAATTCACACAATGTAAAGTTGAAATTCTTGTCGGAGTGGTGGAGGGGTCAGGGTCCGGGCCAATGCGACCATGGGGGGTAATGACACATAGTTCATCTGTGCCACGTTGTGAAGCACAGCACACGCCCTCACAATGTTGCACACGTTTTCGGGAAGTATCCTAGAAGGTTATTGAACAGGTTAGAAAACTACAACAGTGAAAAGATAACGTATCTAAGATTTTTACATTGATTAATCTTACCTAGAAGCCATCCAACACGCACAGCTCCAGCATCAAGGTTGCGCCCAACACTGTGTCTCAATATAAATGAGTCGTGGGTTGACCCAGGCCACGAGCCACTACATCTGTGAGCAACATGTCAGCATCACATATGATTTGGACATTGATTGAATTAAAATGTTTGCGCTTGATGAACGCAAATTCGTTTTCACTCAGGGCCCTTATAGCAACATGCGTGCAGTCAATAGCACCGATTACATTAGGGAAACCGGTCTTTGCTGCAAATTGCGCTTTTTTGTTTGCCTGTTCACCTTGTAAGGCAACTTTATGTACAGGTGCGACAAACCAATTATACCAGCAAAGACTTCTGGCATAACACGGCTGAAAGTTGGCTGGGATATCCCTGACCTGTCAGCCAGCTCCCTCTGAAAAGTGACGGTTGCCAGAAATCCGAGCGTTGACAGGATTTGAATTTGGGCTGCACGGGATGGTTCCTGTGGTTGCGTCGCTGTAATGCTGGGCCCAGTCCAGCACAGAGATCCAAAAGGACCGCTCGTCATCATTGGCCAGAAGGTCCCTGAAGAATCGCTCCCTTCGAAGTCGTCCGTTCGCCACATCTTCCAACAGTGCCAAATCAGCCATTGTGCGTCATTACGCATCGTGATAAGATTCCTTTTTATACCCACCTATTCGATGGAACCTAAAAAGCTACAGGTGTGGGAATTATCCATATTGTAAATGACAATCACTTCTGTGCGACATGTTAAAATATTAATTATGATAATTATAATAATGTTATTGGTATAGCAGCTGTCAAAGCACGGTTACAAAGCCAGCTACACAAAACGCATTTAAAACTTAGAGATAAATCGAAGTAAGAGCCATAACAAGTGAACGAAAGAAAAGAAAGAAAAGAAAAATATACTATAGTCTATATAAAACCAAGAAATGAAACTGTGCACTTGCATCGGAATGTGGCATTGAAAAAGACTTGCGTGTCTTTTGACCGATGGTTTACTTTTTTATTTATGAGAATGAATTTCAATAACATATAAATATTGTTTGATGTGTTCGTTTGCAGTGACACATACATGTATATCTGTTTGTATTTATTCGCCAGGGAGGATCAATCAAACATCTGTTTAATTATTTTTTGTCAAATTGGCTTCGAGTGGTTATATTTGGATTTATTTCACACACTGGTATTAATTTCACACTCCGTTTCTCCGTTTCATCCTTTCACCATCTGAGTCGTAGTTTCCCTGTTTCTCCACTTCTGTGCGTACGGATGGGTCAGAGTTGCCGTGGAGGACCAAACATTCTCCCGTCAAGTTTGCTTTTTATAAATCCCACGGATTGCGGAGAAAGCGGCGTGCGCCTTCTTTCGTGCGTACGCAGCGTTTATAAATGAGGCCCCAGGTGATGTGAGGAAGTGCTGAGGAAAATTATTCCACGAATTATTTAGATTCTTTTTTTGTTCTTTGGATCCAGCTGATTTGAATAATTTGACTGACAATAAATGTCAGAACGATCCGTCCTCCTTCAGAGAACAGGTCTTTACATTTTAATGGGTTTATTCTTCCAAAGGAATATTAAAACTATTTAGTCGGGTTGGGACCGCAGAGAGATGTAATTCTGACATAAATTAGAGTTTTTAACATTTTCACTACATATTTAAGACAGGCCACTATTAATAACTGTTATCAATGGGTAAAGTTTCACCGTTTTTAGATGAACATTTAAACCTCATACTCCTGAGAAGATCAATAAACAGCTGTTATCTCCATCTCACCTGAATAGTCACCGTTTTAATCTGCTGACAAGCTAACAAGCTAACAGGCTAACAGGCCGCAGCAGGGTGCCTGTCCTACTCACGTTTGCGTGCTTCGGCCACCTTCTCGGCCGCTCTCTTCTCGGCCTGCAGCAGCTGCTGGATGCCCTGAGACTGACTCGCCATGATGGACCGACAACAGAACAAACCCGGAGAAAGTCACCAAAATGAAGGTCGCCTGCTTCCTCTGTCAGTCAGCTGACGTAACGTCACGCTGCGGTCTGATCACGTGACTTTATCACAAGGGAGTCTTTTTCCGCTTCTGCAGCCGCTGATTCACCGTGAACTGAATTACTCTGCTGTGCTGAACACTGATTATAAAATACTAGACTGAAGACAGGCATTTCCACCATAATTGCTGGAACACAATCGGGATTTTTGAAAGGAAGATTAATTCATAATAACACGAAGCGAGTATTAGTACTGTTTGACTACAGCGACATACTTCAAGAGAGGATTATTTTAGTTTGGTGTTTTTACAAAACATTCGATTGTGTTGAACACCGCTTTATACTGGAAACTCTACGGTAATTCATTGGTAATAAGGATGTTGTATAACGGAACTAATAGTTCTGTTGTTTAGGACACGTGTTCCAGATTTGAGATTAAGAGAGGAACACGTCAGGGATGTAGCAGCTTGATTATAGGCCTAATGGTGGCAGAGATCCTGTCTATCTGGGTCAAAAATAGTCATATTGAAGGATTAAATGTCATGGACAAACAACTAAAAATAAGTCAGTTGGCAGATGTAACAACTTTATTTTTGAAAAATGAAAATCAGGTTCCATTAGCTTTAAAAATCGATTAACACATTCTCCAAAGCTCCAGGCCTGCAGCTCAATGTTAATTAATGTGAAATAATAACTGTACATGAGAGTCCCCTGCAGTCAATGTGTCAAATTAAGATTAAAAAAGAGGTCAAATATTTGGGAATTGTTATTTCTAGAGACAGAATAACAAAGGAAAATATGAACATTGGTGATAATGTCGAAAAGTGTAAGACAATTCTAAACAATTGACTGCAGAGGGATATCAGGATTGTTTGTCCAGACTCATTTATCCGGCCTTCTCCTTACCCATATCATCAAGAATGATCAAAACCGTTAATAAGGTCAATTTAATTTCATATGGAAAAACAAATGTCAGACATTACGAAGGCCGATATGGTCAAAGACTGAAGACGGTGGTGCACATGTGATTGATTTTGATGTCATGAATGGTGTTTGGAAACTATAATGTTTAAAATCCTTTATGAAGGAGAGACACTCCTTTTGGTTCATTATCCCAAATATGGTTTTTCATTAAAAAACTCAATTAAATAAATATGTCCGCTACCCACAAATATAAGTGTCATGAATGCACTCTTGAAAAAAAAGTTTTTATAACACATCAAATTTGCAAAGTAATGCATTATTGTTGGAAAAAAATGCAACAATCTTTTTTTACAGAGCAGCTGGTTTTATCATGGACACGGCTTGCCTGACCTCAGTGACACCCAACACATTAAAAGTAGGAAATAATTAAAGGATAATTTACTACGTTTTCTGATAAATTAAATGTTAATTGTTAGACTTACCTGATTTGACACAGAATGGCCCATTATTGAGTTTATATTGTGACCTTGTCGCTGTAAACATTATCGTTGCTGCTCTTGAAGCAACATGTTATATTTCAAATATGAAAAGCACAGGACAAATTTCCCACCTTGTGGGACAATAAAGTTTATCTTGATCTAGATAAATAAATTCTAATTCAGTTCTGAATTTATTCTTTTTAAAAATATCTTTTGTAAACCCAATTATTTCATAATGAAAAAGAACCAATAAGAGTATCTGTAATAGTAGTATTGATAAAATCCTGATGATACCCATCCCTATATCTCTGTCAAATTATGAAAAAGCAATACAGTGAAGGTAGTTTTTTTTTTTTTTTTTGCTTGATTGTATGCGATATCTGGAAAAGAACGCTGCCACAGGTGACCTGGATCGTGGGCTAAAAAACAAGTGGAGGTGGCAGTGGTTAGACGAGACACATTCCTAAGAGAAGAGATATGATGTGTGGTTGGCAAAAGTGGACATCCCAGGGACCGAATTTACATAGAAATCAAAAAGGAGATGAATCCTTTATAATTTGGAAAAGGACGTGTGGCTTCGCTGCACAGCCTGGAGACCAGTTTTAAAAACTTCAGTCAAAAAAAAATTCTCACAAGCGCCACATGCTATGTTAGCTATGCTAAGCTAATTGAAGCTGAATTACTTCTGCCAGCGAGATTTGGAGGTCATGTGATCAGGGCGTGTTTGTAAGCAGGAAGTCCAACAGACTTGAACGCATTTCGGTTTAATTTTGTGGAAAGGAGGATCGCGTGAACTGGATCCACGATCAGCTCCATCTTCCCTTGGACTACATTAGAAACATTTTACTGCTGATGTTTCTCATGTTCAGCCGATCAGAAACAGATAATGGTGGACATGGCATCGCCATAGTGCCCTCTAGTTGAAACTGCAACAGCGTTGGACGAACCATCTTCAATTCAATTCAATGTATTTATATAGCGCCAAATCACAACAAAATTTACATCAAGGCACTTTCCAAAAAAACTTTATTCTAAAGAGACCCAACAATCCCCCATGAGAAGAACATTGAGACAGCAGCGAGGAAAAACTGCCTTTTAACAGGCAGAAACCTCGAGCAGATCCAAGACTCAAGGTGGGCGGAGCCTCTGCTTTGACTGGTTGGGGTGAGAGATTAAGAGAGAAAGATTGGGAGATAGATGGAGAGATGGGGAGAGAGAGAGAGATGGGAAGAGAGACAAGGATAGGTGGAGACAGAGAGAGAAAGAGATGGGAAGAGAGACAAGGAGGATAGGTGGAGACAGAGAGACAGGGAGCGGGAGAGGGAGAGGGGCAGGGTCACAGACATGTTCAACCACAATAGTAAAAACAGCAACGGTACGATGTGCTCGGGTAAGTTTGGACTCACTACACATACGAAACGAGACAAACTGAAAACATCAATTTTATTGAGAAAAAACATTTTGTCACATGTCCTGCTGCTGCCATGACATCATGATGACATCACTCAGACAACCAGAGTTTGAAGGTTCGGTCGTAGGAGCTGGTGGCGATCAGTTTGCCGTCTGGTGATACATCAACACCCATCACCTGAAGACAAGAAGAGGTGAAACATGTTCCTGAGATGTCTCCACCAATCAGCAGCGGCGTCTGAACAGACCAATCAGAGCAGAGCGTTCATACCTTCCCTTCATGTCCAGCCAGTGTCTTCAGTGGTGTCCAGCCTGGGTGGCTCCAAACCTTTGCCGTGTTGTCATATGCTCCAGTCAACAGGAAGTGACCGTCTGTGGCTGCAAGCAAACAGGAAGTGATGTCAGAGACAAACAGAAAAAAAGGATTGATAAAAGTAAACATGAAAATGGAGGAGCTAGAATAAAAGTAATTACAGTATAAAATTTAAAAAATCTGAGAATCTATAAATAAAAAAATATTTACGTTGGAAGCGAACAGCTGACAGCAGGTTCTGGTGGGCGGGAACTGTGTACAGACACTTCCTGTTTCTCAGCTCCCAAACCTTACAGGTGTTATCACCACTTCCTGTCGCCAGATGATACCTGAGGGGAAAAACCATGACATAAATGAAACAAAGTATACACTTTTAATATAACTTAAATAGTGAACTCATAACAAACATCAGATAGAAAAGAAATAAAAAGTATTAAGTATAAAGATTATATAGGCTATATGTAACATTTAGCCTAAATAAACGAAGAGAATCGAGGATTCTTATATACAGATAGCGCAGTGGTTAGAGCGCGTCCCATAAGCTACAGTCCTCTAGTGGTCAGTGCAAGTTCGATTTTGACCCATGGCCATTTGCCGCATGTCTTCCCCCCACTCTCTCTCTCTCTCCTACATTTCTTGTCACCTAATCAGCTGTACTATCAATAAAGGCAAAAAAATAACTTAAAAATAAAAAAAATCAGATTAATAAGAAAATCATCTTTAACACATTTTTATAGGAGAGAAAAACCAGAGAAAATATCTAATCTGATTGGCTGTGTGTTTTGAATGCTGGTCTCTGATTGGCTGACCCATTGGGAGAGAAGTTGATACTGTAGATTTCCTTCAGGTGTCCCTCCAGGAAAACGACACAACGTCCTGTCCGAAGGTCCCACACCCGACCAAACGCATCCAGCCCTCTGATAGGACGAGAGTAGAGATAAACAGACAGGTTATTGGTCAACACTTCAGCCAAAAGAAAAACTACTTTCTGTTCTTAGTATGAGTCCTTTCAAAATAAAACTAATCTTAGTTTAGAATCCTTTCAAAATAAAGCTGTTAGTTTAGAGTCCTTTCAAAATAAAACTAATAATAGTTTAGAGTCCTTTCAAAACAAAACTAATTAGTTTGATTATTTTGGACCAAAAAGTGAGAACTGGTGTTGTAGTAGTAGTAGTAGTAACGTACCCAGTAGCTGCCAGCGACCCGTCAGGATGGAAGTGGAGGTCATGGACACCTTTACTGTGACCCTCCTGATGGAGGATCTCCTCCTGAACCTCCAAATCCCACAAACGCCACGAGTGGTCATAGCTGCAGACACAGATCAGTACTCAGAGTGTGTACTAGAGCACAGATCAGTACTCAGAGTGTGTACTAGTACAGAAACAATGGTTTTACCTGGTCGTCCCGAGGAACCTTCCAGAGGGATGCCAAGACACACGAGATACTCGCTCACTGTGTCCCTCGATGTCCGCCACCGGCTCATCACTACGGAAACCAGAGACGGGGTAAATTACCATATTTGGGCTACCATGTGAACATCAGGAACGATTTCATACTGTCCTCATCTCCTTGCCCCCCTCACTTGTCTCATCTTCTCTCTTGTCTCCTCCCTCCTCGTCTTGTCCCTCCTTGTCTCCCCTCTCCTCATCTCCTACCTCCTGGTCTCCCCCGCCTCGTCTCTTCTCTCCTCATCTCCTCCCTCCTGGTCTCCTCCTTCCTCGTCTCCGACCTCTTCGTCTCCCGCTATCGGTACCTCTCTCCTATTCTCCCCCTCCTTGTCTCCTCCCTCCTCTGTCCTCGTCTCCCCCTCCTGCTCTCCTCTCTCCTCATCTCCTCCCTCGTCTCCCCTTCCTGGTCTCTTACCTCTCCAGGTTCCACAGCTTCACGGAGCCGTCAGCAGCACATGAGGCCAAGCTGACATCTGATTGGTCAAGAGAGACTCCGGCCTGTGGGCGGAAGACGACTGCGCCCACGTTTGTGTTATGTCCTTCAGCCAATCACAGAGCAGGGACAGAGCAGGAGCGGGGTCTCAGTCAAGACACATATGAGGGTCTGAGCTGACTAGATATTAAAAATGTATAATATTCTAATCAAAAATAACTGATTGAATATTTATTATCTAATCAGTGATTGATAACTGATTGAAGATGTTATCAATGTAAACAGTTAGCAAACATAATGAAAAATAAATGTAAATAAAAACGTGAAGCTCCACCCACCTCTGAGTGTACGAATCAGGTTGCAGTCGGGGACGGACCACAGCTTACAGAGACCGCTCCTGTAGTGGGGTCATTAGCATGTTAGCATTACTTTACATTAGCATGTGCCCATAAACATAAATATTAATACTGCTACATTAGTATCATCCAATGCTAGCTCTACTAATGGTTATGTTACCTTCATGAATGCAAATGCTAAAGCTAATTCTATCTCTGAATACAAGTTTTAGTGAGCTCCAAAGCTAGCTCTCCTGATGGTTTTACTGAGTCCCTAATGTTAATGCTAGCGGGTGGGGTACTGTACCAGGAAGCGGTGGCCAGCATTTTGGAGTCGGGGCTGAAGTGGCAGAAGCTGATTGGTCGATCATCACCTATCTGACTGCAGAAGTTGTTGAGATTCTGGAGAATAAAACTAGATCAGTTTTTTCTGTTTTTATTGAGCTGATGAATATTTGTGAATTAATTGATCAGTCTTGGTGCTGTCACGATGAACCTGTCTTATAAATAATCATCTGATTATTGATTATTGTCTCGTCTCACCCTCAAGCTTTTGTGCAGCTCCTGTTGCCGGATCGCCTTGGTTGCCTCGGTAACATCCCTCTGAGCACGTGCAGCCTCCAGACGCCTCATCGCCCTGATGGACCAATCACAGTAGGAGCTCATGAGTCACAGCCAATCAGATTAATCTGATGTCTAAGATGAGAAGAGACTTCTCTGTCTGTGATTGGTTGGCTTGTTGCTGACTCACCGTGGCAGAGAGTATTTGGCCAACCACAGCCGAGCGTCCTTCAGGGAGGTGGAGCCTTCATGGTACCATGTCTGCTGGCACTGTGATTGGTCAGAGAGAAAAAACAGACTGGTCACTGGTCCACCATCACATCAGCGACCCATGTAGGTCCCCGAACCTCAGTTTGGAAAATTATGCTTTATAGTTATCGATTAATTTCCTGGCAAAAGCATTCAATGGATTAATCAATCTTCTTTGATTCTACATTGTGTGTGTGTGTGTGGACCTCCTCCTGCGATCTCTTGGATCTCTCCTCATCTCTCCTGGACTTCTTCAGAGCGTCTGGACCAACGACAGACAGAATGTTCCTCAGTCTGACAACACAAATACACACAACATGATCACTGATGAATAGTATTGATTAAACTATAAAGATAAATATGTTGTGCGATAGGAGACATCAGGATTCTATGATAAACTTGATAAATTGATCATCTTCTTTTCTCTGTTTTTGTACCTCTCCCGACGATCAGCTGGTCCCTCTCCAAACAATGTGATTGGCTCTCCCAGTGCTCGGAGGCCAGCCTTCACCTCAGCGTCGTCAGTGGAGACGGTGATCTGTCGCGCTCGGCGGCGCCGCTCGAAGGCGGCGAGAGCCTCCTGCTGCCGCTCGCTGACACGCTCCTCCATCTCCAGAGTCTCTCCTGCAAGGCATCATGGGAAGTCTCACACAGATGTCCACGTGTGGCGGCCTTATTGAATAATGACTATAAAATAAGTGATCAGCGTTTAAAGCTGTACTGATCCAGTTATTGATTACGTTCAGTCAGGTGTTGTGACTGAACACTAACCCTAACCCTAACCCTGACTGTATGACATCACCTGACTGACCAATCAAAACGTTTCCATTCACACAAACATTGATACACAGGCACAGCCAGTTCACCAGGACAGATAACCAATCACACACCAGCAGAGCAGCCAATGGGAGCACAGTGTGGTTCAATATGTCGCTCAAGGACAGGCGATCGAACCATCTGATCAGTGGATGACCTCTGAGTATAGTAACGTATTTACTCCTGTGTGAGTACTCCTTCCTGATACATAGTCACATTCATCCAACTGTGAATGAATTACAGTTTAATATTCTGTCAGCTCAGGCTCTGACTGGAGGAAGCCGAACTGAAGCAGAAGCGTTTGAATTTGTCCAGCAAGAGAATGGCTTTATACAGTATGTCCTCTACTGGTTTATTTTATCTGTAGAATTTATTTTCCTTATTTCTTTTTCCTTTCCTGCCCCCCTCCCTTGTGGTGTCCCCCAAGGCTCGATTCTCGGGCCTATCCTGTTCTCTTTATAACTTCTCCCCCTGGGCCTGATTTTTTTTCAAACATGGCATCTCCTACCATTTTTATGCAGATGACTCTCAAATCTACCTTCCCTTAAAAAAAAGACAATTCTAGCTCCCTGAATCCACTGCTAGAGTTTCTTAGGGACATCAAAGCCTGGATGACGTTAAACTTTTTAAACTTTAATTAAAGTAAAACTGAGGTCATGGTGTTTGGACCTAGAGGTGCCTGCGATACCCCTTCTTTGGACCTAGGTTCTCTGCAACCATATGTAAAACCAACCGTTACAAATCTTGGCGTCAAATGGACAGCAATTTTAAATTTGACAAGCAGATCAACTCCATTGTTAGATCTAGCTTTTATCAACTGAGGCTTTTATCCAAGGTTAAGTCTGTGTTAACATTTTATGATTTTGAATGTCTTATACATGCTTTTATCTCTACCCGCTTGGACTACTGCAATGCACTTTATATTGGTGTCAGCCAGGCCTCCCTCTCTCGACTACAGCTGGTCCAAAATGCTGCAGCTCGACTTTTAACTGGTACACGTAAACGAGAACACATCACCCCCATTCTTGCCTCCCTCCACTGGCTCCCTGTACAGTTCAGAATTCATTTTAAGATTTTAATGTTTGTTTTTAAATCTTTAAATGGATCAGCACCTCCGTACATCTTTGACCTTCTGCATCCCTATGCCCCCTCGAGATCTTTAAGGTCCGCTGAAGAGGTAATTCTCGTCGTCCCAAAAACTAGGCTAAACACCAGGGGCGACCGAGCGTTCTCAGCTGCAGCACCTAGGTTGTGGAATGAACTACCCCTCGATGTCAGGACGGCCCCAACTCTGCCTGTTTTTAAATCACGTCATAAAACTCATTTATACTCATTGACTTTTAACTCAGTTTGAGAGTTATGTGGTTGCTGTCTGTTTATCTTTTATTTATTTTCTTAGCTGTAGTTTTTTAATTGTGTTTGTTTTTGTTTTTTTTAAGATGTGTTCTTATGTGTTTTTTTAAACTTGTTTTATAAATTGTGTTTGATGTTTTATAAATTGTGTTTTATTTATCTTATTTGATTGTACAGCACTTTGGTCAACCTCAGTTGTTTTTAATTGTGCTCTATAAATAAAGTGGATTGAATTGGATAGTAATAATTCTAGTAAAATCAGTTTTTAGACAATCCTACATCCATCTTTATCTAATTATATTTATGTTTTTCTGTACTGATGACGGCTTTGTTTACGTCTGTCTCATAAAACACCCGCATACACTCACACACAATGACACACACCTGAAGAAATGTTGATGTTTCCCGCCTTGATCCCCGCCTTCACAGCATCACTTCCTGTCACCACGCTGCTCGCCATCTCTAAACTCAGGCGCTCACGCTCCTTCTCCTCCAGGCTTCCATAGAAAACACGACTCTTCTTCATGGCTGGAGCCAAATCCTCCTCGTCTGACATTTTTTCTCAGCTCTTCTTCTTCTTCTTCTACTGCTTGCTGCTGCTCTCGCCCCCCAGAGGCTGCTGGGGAAAATACACCCAGAATGAATAAATAATAGGATAAATCATGACAAAACACAGATTCTACAAACAGTAGATGCACAATATTGATTGGACTGAAAATTAAATTATAGCTGATCAATAAAGATCAATAGAGACAATAAGAGGGGGCCAAATAGATCAACCATACTCTCAGATACAGTAGGTTTAAAGTTGGTTTGTGAATAAACACGGAAGAAGAAGGAGGAGGAGGAGATGCAGGAAATTCTCTGGATCCTTCGCCACAGTAAAAAAACATCAAACGAAATGTGACGGAACCCAGACCTCCTCCTCACTTCTTTCATGACGGCGATAAACAGGAGGAGCAGCAGCAGTGTGATGTGGTGGTCATGTCATACTGCGTCAAGCCAATCAGTGAAGACCTTTCACATCACCATCTGCTGCTGATCACCTGATCAGCTAACCAAGTGTTAGCCATCTTCCAGAGATGATGCCATCATACATTCACTACTAGCGTCCATCTGGGTTTGAACACCATTAGTGAGTCGTCTCACTAATATGACGTTTGTTGTTGTTGTTGATCAGATGACTTGTGTAAAAACGGATCAATGATCACATGTCTGCTGACTGACCTAGACATTATTGTCCCCAAGGAGAAATTATTTTCCACTGCACTGTACATGTTACACACATCACACGTTATACTCATGCATAGGAGGAGGAGGATCTTAATAATAACATCTAAATATTTTTAATCTCCAGATCTAAATAATAATCCAGTGACCATACAGGTCACTGGATTATGGACCATCAACAGGACCACATCTGATCTGAGACCAAAGGCTGGTGTGACACCAGATACTCAAATGAGCCATACACTAATCAATACATCTGACCTGTGTGAACAGACTACAGGTCTAAATGATTTATTATCACTATCAGCCATGAGGCGCAGTCAATTATCCGTTATTAATCGATACAAACATGCATTACTAATAATCAGAATGATTAAATCTAATCAATCATGTTTATGATGATGTTCTGCTTCATGTTTGTCTGTGATTCACAGAATCAATAGGTGATCAACAGAAAGAGATCGATTTACATGTTAGGGAACATAAAAATACGGTTCACACTGCTGTTAGCATTAGCATTAGCATCAGCACAACCATCACGACAAAGAGTCACACTGCATCACGCTGCGTAACCCATAACGTCGTCACACCTGAGTAGACACACGTCATATGTTATTGACGGATTATCCGTTCGTTTATCTTTAACCTGTAAACATTTAAAACTTACGTGTGAACAGAAACGCCGCGACGTCAGACGGACGTAAACACATCAACAGCTTCCGGGTCAGAGATTGTTCTTCCGGTATACAGAGGCCTCTCGCACATACGGTGAAAGAGAAAACCCGCGGAAATACCGCAGAGGTACACCTGATAGGTGAGTTTTCTAACGTTAATGACGTCAATGACGTTCGAGAGAGTGATGTATAAACGAAAGAGGAGGTTTAATTGGTTACGGTTACAGTTTTTGATTCAAACCTTCAAACAGTCGGTAGCCTATTAGCTTAGCATCTGCTCACTGTTCAACCACTACTCCCAGTACGTCCCAGTAGACTGGACCACAAAGGGCGTTGAACCCCGGACTTCAATGAATCAATCAAAGCAGTCGGGCTAAAGCGGTTCCATAAAGGTCAGTTTAAGCTTATCCAATCAGAGGCTCTAGACAGGTCAGATAAAAGATAACAGATCGATCCATGTATCGAACACCTGCGAATCATATCAATCTATCTATCATCTATCTGTCCGCCTGTGGCATCAAATTCAAAATGGGCATATCATTTTCAAAAAACATACACATATACATACTGTATATATATATATATATATATATATATATATATATATATATATATATATACAGCGTTATGTAATCAGTATACATAAAAACAGTATCGGTATTCCGTTACAGAAAAAAGAGATGTATTCAGATTACAGATACATTTACTAAAAATGGGGATTACAAGCAGGATTTAAGTTTTTAAAAGATTCGATATGTTGATATACTACCATCCAACACACACCTGTGTAATAATGATGTGGTCCAATCATAGAGCTAAAGAAAACACTAGAGCGGAGACGTTAGTGGTTTTCGTGGCAAATTCGGCCGCCATCTTACGACAGTAAAGAGAAGTGCTTCACTGCAGTTCAGACAATTTTTTTTTAAATAGAACTTTATTCTCTAATTATAGGCAATACAAATATTTAAACCAATATAACAATACACAATACATATATGAACAATACATATATAAAGGAAATAAAAGGATAACTAACAGAAAAAGCAAATAAATATAAAATTAATATAAACAAATAAATAAAATGCCAAAACACAGAAACATGCTTACCCTTGTTTGTTTTCTTATTTGTCTTTTTATTTATGTTCAAAATAAACACTTTCATTCATTCAATTCCAGATATCATAAATAAGCTCCATTGAAATAGGCTCAAAAATAATATTTAACATATCTATAATTGTTATACAAATGTCTGTAATACAAATAAAGGTATCAAAAATTATTTCAAGGTATCTCAGATATCAAATATAATTTGATATTTTGAATTATTTCTAGATATCTTGAATTATTTACAGCTATCTATAATAATTTACAGATATCTATAATTAATTTCTTGATATCAAAAATGATTTAAAGATATCTATAATTCTGAATAAAAAAGGGAATAGCTTGCCATAAATCCCTCTTCTTATGAACAAATCCATGATGAAAACAGGTTAATAATGTACAGTACTTGGGGCTATATTTGTCAATGTTTGTTTATGTTCAGGCAAGCATATGTTTCCCTACGTAAGATGGCATGTCCGCTCTAGTGGATTTTTTTTTGCTCTATGGGTCCAATCACCTGTCAGGTAGATGGATGATCTCCATCCTGTCAAGAACACATTTAAACTCATTCATATGACAAAGGTTTAAAAATTGACTCGCTGTTTCATGCTTCAACTCTAAGAACTGATTTCTGTTCAGATCACCTCTGTGCAGTTAACTTAGCATCTGTTAGCAGCAGCTTCACGTTCATGAGCATCACGTCAAATATTCCACTTTTAGATTCACTAGCACTACGATGATGCTTGTTAATCTGATCAATAACAGTATTTGTTCTGAATCCAGGGAAGATGTTGAGGAGGAAACCGACTCGTCTGGAGCTGAAGATCGATGACACAGAGGAGTTTGAGAGCATCAAGAAGGAACTCGAGGTTTCAATCACCTGTCAATATCTATAATCAATACTATTCTTCAGGTCTATATACCTGTCAATATATATATATATCAATACAGATGTTTTGATCTTCTTTTGTGTAGTATTGATCTCTTCAGTCCTCCATTAGGAGTTGATAATCAATAATATGTATAACTAATACCTCAATCAGTTGACCTGAAATAATAATCATTATATTCCTTTTTCAGGCCAGGAAGCGTCAGCGAGAGGAGGCGGAGTCAGGAGGTGTAGGTGGGGGTTCCGTTATAAGTGTTGACATCATTGGGGGTGGAGCCTCTGCCTCAGCTTCTTCCTCCACTGCAGTGTCGAGGGCGGAGCTTATCAACGAGCGAATCGGCTACAAGCCTCATCCCAAACCAGCAACGCTTCCTACATTGTTCGGAAGTTTACAGTTCTAATAAAAATGTTCCAGCAGATGTTCTGTTTGGTTGTTGTTCTTGAATGTAAATGTTCTGTTGTTCTACTTCCTGAATATACTTGTCTGAACAAAAAACTGTAGAACATCACAGAACTGGGACTGGACTGGACCAAAGCAGACTGGACTGGACTGGATTATTGACTGTATTTTTAATCTCCAGGGTTCTCGTGTTCCGTCAGGTTGACGTCTGACGATCTACCAGCTCTGATCAGAGTTCTGTTAGACAGCTGACACCAGCAGCTGGATGAAGGCAGGTTTCAAGAAACGCCAACATTCACACAGAAAATACTGACCTGTTCGGCTCCACATATTTGTGTGAGCAGAGATTCTGTCATGGACTTCACAAGAACCGCTTCAGGTCAAGACTAAGTGACTCCTCTGCACCTGAACCACTGCTGTCTATCCAGACCAGGGGCCTCATTTCATTTTAAAAACATGTTCTGAATTTTAGGAACCATTCCATCTATCTTTTTTCAGCTGTGTGTTTTTTGGCCTTAACTTTCATGTCTGACTCTGCAATAGTTGGTTGTTGTTGACTCTGCAACTGTTCACCATCCACCACATGCTTCTGTCAGACAAACTGCTGGAGACACAGCTGACTTGTCCTTTAACGTGTTTTATTAACACACTGCACAACATCAACATGAACTCTTGGCAAGTAACGCCAGAGAATCTCAACCAACCTTGTTCATCACACAAACAGTGACACCGTAGCTACTAATTCTAGCTCTCTGATTGGCTAGACAGTCACTGACAGTCCAAAAAAGGCTCCTTAACAACATCAGTATATTCATGAGACATTTAGCATCGACCATTTATGGAGGATTGTAGGATGACACTAAGAGGAGACATTGGGAGGAGTAGTGGGACGACGCTGGGAGGAGACTATACCCGCACAATTTACCACAGAAGACCTGTGTACAGGTCTGCGCTGCATGGTTTTAAAAATCTGAATATTTTCTTATTTAAGAACATTCTCAGGTCTGTGAGTACAAAATGTTTTAGGATGGAATCTATGCTGAGTTTTATAAATGAGGCCCCAGGTCTGTGCTACTATCCAAACCTCAGTATCAGCCTTCTCATTAGTGTCTGTCAGTTACTGTTTGTTGGTCATCTGATTCATAAATTATAGTTTGAGTGTTTTGTTTTAGAAAGACCTGCAGAGTCAGCTTTGGTATGGAAACATCTGTCACTATTAAAGTCAAAAACACAGTCATCACTTGGACTTCTGGCATTAATGTATGAAATATTGAATAAAATGTTCCTGTAGATGTGACACTAAAGATCGTGTTTTGAACGATCTAGTGTCAAAGACCAGAGCAGGTTTCATGTAATGAATTTCATGTTCATAAATGTTAACAATTAACCTGTAAAGATATTTATCAGGATTTAATCCAGACAGCCAGTTCTTTATGTTATCTGACTCCACATGGGAAACAAAGGTAGAATTATTTTATACCTGAATGGTTACATTAGCAGTTAAAGAAATAACTTGTCTTGTCATTGAAAAAAAATTGTTATAGAACTGTTATATTTGTGACTTCATGGTTCAGGCTCAGAAAACTGTCAGGAGGGATAGCTGGGTTTGGACAACCCTGACCTGGAGGATCTGCAGAGACACGAAGAAACGTACTGCATAAGATGGCAGTGATCTGGACCCGACAGGTAAAACATGTCATAAATGATGTCATACATACGTCATAAATGATGTAATACGTGAGGTGTGCTTGTTCCAATTTATTGTCATATAAATGCTGTAATATTTTTATAGTTAAACAGAGAAAACAAACTGATGATTAGTGTTATAAAAAACAAACCGTAGAAACATCTCATTTATTTACAGTATCAGTAGGCAGCGCTCTGACATCACTAACATTAAGCTCTGCCCTCACAGTCCAGGAAATGATGCTGACCTATCAGAAATCACCTTTCATTGTTTTGATGATGGTGATGTAATTTCTTTTAAAACAGTTTTACAGCTGTTTGATTGGATGAATGTTTTACTTTGGTTTAAAAATAAAATTTACTTTACTAAATTTAAACATTAAAAAACGTTTTACTCCCGTTTTTTTTTTTTTAGCATTTAGAGCCTCATCACTGATTGATCCAAAATAAAAATAAAAACAGGTCGGGGAAGGTGTTGTCTGTGCAATGATTGATAGCTGGTTTTTCAGAATAAAGGTCCCGTTTCCTTCAGGTTCACAACAAATAGATTCATAAAATTTTTGTACTAAGAAACATAAAAATTATAAAAACAAAATAAATAAAAAATGAAGGATAAAAATAAAGTGTTGATGTTAGTGTTGAAATTTGACTGGTGGAAACACTTAGTGTTCAAACTGGTTCATTCAAACAGGAAGCAGGAAGTTGATTCATTCCCTGACTGTAGTTTTAGTTCGTTTCTGATGTATAACAATCATGCTAAGCTTTTAGCTCCGTTAGCTTAACTTGTGCATGTTTAACTTTGACTTGACACGTTTTTGCAGTTTCTGTAACATTGACTGACATCATCATTAGTGGAATGTGATTTGTTTTCAGGGACTAAACAAGCTAGCCACATCCATGCTAACCTTTATACTTCATGACCAGCTGACAGTCGTGTTTGGTCCGGTTCACACTAGCTAAATGAGTTCAAATATCAGCTAAATGCTAACTGATTAGCATTAACTTTGTGAAATTGCACTTGCATCTGTGACATCCCGTCTTAAACTGATCACACCATTGTGTTTTGTTTTGCTAACAGCATGCTAGTGTGCTCTGACGGGGTGTCATCAGCAGATATGATGGTAACTTTGGTCTGTTATTAAGTGTTTACCAAAACTTTTTCAAGATTTTTTATGTTGTTTTTCTGAAAATACACGCCCACCAGTTGACCACGCCCACCTTCAAACATTACATAAAAACCCGAGACTGAGGATGAGACTCAACTTTCATCTTCTTTCTCCGATGTTATATCTTGATGACAGTGAAGTGAATGATGTCATCACTTCTTCTAGATGGTGTCCAGCTGTGTGATGATGTCATGATTTCTACGTGATGGTGGCAAGGTGAATGATGTCATAATTTCTTCTAGATGGCGTCCATATGAATTTTGTCATCATTTCTTCTTGATGGCAGCGAGATCTCGCTGTAGCTCAGAGAACTTGGGTCGTTCTTCAGGGTTGTACTGCCAGCACCGCTGCATCACTTTGTACACATCGTCAGGGCAACGTTGAGGACACGCCATCCTGTACCCTAGCAACCAGAAGGAGATCGAGGGTCAGTGTCACCGTTATGTTATTAATGCTGTCGTCAGTAGCCAGGTAAGCTTTACCAAACATAGATGCTAAACCAATTAACTAGATTAACCAGGAGCCGTCTGATAAGTCTTTTGGTCACGATTCACAAAATTCACAAAACCTGTGAAAAATCATCGTGAACAGAGGTTAGCCCCGCCCCTCTTTGGGGCCCTGTTGCTCCACAACACCTGAACATAGAAACATGATTAAAAGTTTAAACTGGTCTCCAGACTCTGGACTTTACTGGACTAAATGGACATTTTGATATGTAGACTGGTTTTCATGAAATCCCAGTTTAGGTTTGGGGTCATATTGGCTGGTTTCAGATTTTATAATGGGTGTGTATTGCAGGAACACTGATAGAGTGGGTGACATCATCTTTACAGTGGTGACATCATCGTTAGAGTGGAGGGGAGCTGTAAAATGGTCTAAAATCTTCTCTTTAAATTGTTCTCACTCCCTCAGTTTTTACTCCACATCCATAATGTTGACATGAAAACGTAGTAAAATTTGTGCTGGTTCTGGTGATGCTAATTTGGAAGCTAATAGACATACACTTATGGCTCAGGGAGGCCCCAAGCAACAGGAACTCCAACCAACTGCCTCATCAATCAATCCATCCATCCATCCATGAACTCCTCCACTTGGGGCAGCAACCCATCCCTGACCTGGAGTGAGCAATCCACCCTTTTCCGACTGAGAACCATGGCCTCAGACTTGGAGGTGCTGATTCTCATCCCAGCCGCTTCACACTCAGCTGCAAACTGTCCCAATGACAGCCGGAGGTCACGGCATGATGAAGCTAACAGGACCACATCATCCACATCTGTGCCTAGAAATTCCGTCCATAAAGATTACAAACCGAATCAGTGACAAAGGGCAGCCCTGACGGAGTCCAACTCTCACCAGAAACAAGTCTGACTTATTGCTGGCAATGCAAACCAAATTCTCGCTCTGGTCATACAGGGACCGGATGGCCCGTAACAACGGGCCCGATACCCCATATTCCTGGAGCACCTGCCACAGAGTACTACAAGGGACACAGTCGTATGCACATGTAGACTGGTTGGGCAAACTCCGATACATCCTCCAGAACTCTAGCGAGAGTGAAGAGCTAACCCAGCATTCCACGACCAGAACGAAAACCGCATTGTTCCTCCTGAATCCTCTCCAGTAGACCTTGCCAGGGAGGCTGAGAAGTGTGATCCCCCGATAGTTGGAACACACCCTCCGGTCCTCCTCGTTAAAAAGGGGAACCACCACCCCAGTCGGCCAATCCTGAGGCACTGTCCCCGATTTCCACGCGATGTTGCAGAGGCATGTCAACCAAGGCAGTCCTACAACATCCAGAGCCTAAAGGTACTGAGGGTGAATCTCATCCACCCCTGAGGACTTGCCACTAATAGTACTACTGACACCACTAACAGTACTACTGATACCACTAATAGTACTACTGATACCACTAACAGTACTACTGATACCACTAACAGTACTACTGAAACCACTAACAGTACTACTGATACCACTAGGCGTACTACTGATACCACTAATAGTACTACTGATACCACTAATAGTACTACTCCAGGCTGACAGACAGTATGAACAGATGAGTCACCCTAACAGGACACTGTGGGTCTAGTGACTTATTACTGATTCTCTGTTGCTGTGTTTCTATTTTACAGTTTATTAATGTGATTGTTGGTTATTGAACGTCTGTAGAAATGGTGTTTACATTCAGTAATGTCTAATGATGATGATGATGAAGATGATGCTGGCAACATCTCTTCTTCACTCTGTGTTTACCTTTCTCCACCTGCTCTCGTGCTTGCTGATTAGTCATCCCAGGATAAGGACACACCCCCAGACTGAAGGTCTCCCACAGCAGGATGCCGTAACTCCACACATCACTCTCTGAGCTGTAACGACCTGCAACAGCCAATCACACAGCAGGACACATCAGCAGCCAATCACAGAAACAACAGTGACAACAGGATTATATCAAACTATGAAGCTTGTTTATAGCCAGGTTATACAGGTGAGTCTGACATGTGAGTGAGACAGGTTGTACCATAGTTAAGAGCTTCAGGAGCGGTCCATTTGATGGGAATCTGTTTGAGTCCAGATGAAGAATAAATCCCATCGTCCTCCTGACGACTCATCCCAAAATCACTGATCTTCAACACACTGGCCTCGCCCACCAGACAGTTCCTGGCCGCCAGGTCCCTGTTAGCCAGGTGGACAGACAAACAGATATGTGTGACAGCTGATCTGAGAGCTGCTGTGTCTTTATTGAACATGTAGTGATGTGTTCATAGTCCGTCAGTCACTACAGTGCTCAGGTATTACTTACCTGTGGATACAGTTCTTACTCTCCAGGTATGCCATGCCGGCAGCGGCATCGACAGAGAAGCGAATGAGCTGCTTCGTCTTTAACTCGTCTTTCTTCTTCCTCAGAAAGGACAGGAAGTCTCCACCTGACAATGCAGTGAAGGGTTACACAAACACATCAGACGGTACAAACTGACCAATTACAAACAACCGAAGCTCCACCCACCAGGAACCAGCTCCATGACGATGTAGATGGGCTGTCGCTGTGTACAAACACCAATCAGCTTTACAATGTTGGGGTGGTCATACTGCTTCAGGATCCTGCAGCCAATCACAGACAGCCACATGGCACAGTACTTATAGACAAACTCCTCCCACATTTTCCACCGCAGAAACGTCACAATACTCAGTAGGAGTGGTCTCTGGTCTCTACTTCCTACTGTAAGGGTGGTGTGAGATTATGTCTACTTCCTACTCTACTGTAAGGGTGGTGTCAGATACATCTACTTCCTACTGTGAGGGTGGCATCAGTTGACATCTACTTCTCAGCATTTTCCATGAAACTTTCCAGTTTAATGCGTGGTAGGTGTATTGATTAGTATTGATTGTATTGATTACCTCAATGACCGAGGTATTGATTGGTGTAATGACTGTGCTATTGATTATTCATTGGTGTACTGACTGAGGCATCGATGTATTGATTGGTGTAACGACTGAGGTATTGATTATTGATTGGTGTACTGACTGAGGTATCGATGTATTGATTGATGTACTAACTGAAGTATCGATGTATTGATTGGTGTAAAGACTGAGGTATTGATGTATTGATTGGTGTATTGACTGAGGTATTGATTATTGATTGGTGTAATGACTGAGGCATTGATTACTTATTGGTGTAATGACTGTATTGATTGGTGTACTGACTGATGTATTGATTGGTGTAATGATCGATGCTGACCTGGCCTCAGACAGGAATCTGATCTTCAGCTCTGGAGGTAAATCTTCTTTACACGTTTTCACAGCAACCGGCGTTTTGTCACGCTGCAGCGTCCCTTTGAACACCTCGCCAAAGTTACCCTGAAAACCAACACACAGTGAGGCATGATGGGATATGGAGGCAGAGACACACACAACAACCGTCTAGAACTATGGGGTGACATGATGTAATAGAGGAAACAGGAAGTGAGGACACCTTTCCCAGCAGCTCTCCCAGCACAACATCCTCATGGTTCAGGATCCATTTCTTATCCTACACACAGGAAACAACCACTGTTCAGGATGGGTTAGGGTTAGGGTGACTGCCCTTGTTTATGTAGTTAATGTTTAGTCTGTTGTCTTGCAATTAAACAAAACCTTAATTAATTTAATCAATAAATAGTCATTGCTGATTGGCTGCTGACAGCTGGACAGTCACTCAACACAGCAGGTATCAATACTAGTACTGATCAATAAGTTCTAGTAGCCCCATTCAGACAGTGTTTTCATTCCTGTTGTGCGCTTATTCCCCGATGTCTGTCTGAACCCAATGAAGGTGTAATGGGGTGTCAGTTTGTTCCTCCTCTGTGACACGTCAGGAGGTAGGAACAGCACCTAAATGGGTGTCTGTCTGAAAGGAGTGCCTTGGTGTTGTGGAAAAGGTGTGACGTTGTATTAACATGTTCAGGTGTGCGACCTAGAATCCCAGAGGATTTAACAATGTGGTCGTAATAGGAAGTCTGTTATTTGAAGAACAAACACAGAAGACGACGCTAAACTGGGGAGATGGTGAAATATATCAGCTTTGATGTTCGCTGTTGTGTCGTACGTCACACTGCAATACACTGTGAACACACACCGAGGTGGCGTTGTGGTGCCTTAGTTGGTCCAGTATGAACAAACCAAAGAGGTCACAGAGAAGGGAGGTTGTTACGGTACTGTTGTGCTAAGCCTGTCTGAAAGAAGCTAATAGTGGTGGTTGCCTTGACGACGGGGTTGAGCAGCACTACTCCAGACTTCTTGGTGATGACCTGTTTGGAGGAGAAATGATGCTCGATGAGCTGAGGGATGGTCGAGAAGCCGGTCCCTTCAAAACGGTACTGACTCTACCAGACAGAGAGAGAGAGAGAGAGAGAGAGAGAGAGAGAGAGAGAGAGAGAGAGAGAGAGAGAGGAGGTAACATTTAGCATGTATAAATACTGTGAGTGTGTCCATCATGTACAAGTACTGGGTTCATATACGTACATCTGCGTACTGGATGATGAAGTGCCGTCTCTGCTCGTCAGAGAACACAGACAGGACGTACTCGCCCGGTTTACCATGACTCTCTCTCACCAGGAAGTCTCCCTGTTGCCGTAGTAACTCCTGAGCCTCTGTACGGGGGATGGCGCCGTGATACCACTCCTGCTCGGCCAGAGGGCGTTCTGACGTTGGAATGACATCAAAGAACTGCTGCAGTGGGGGGCAGGAACACCCGTTACACACACAGGAACACAGACAGGGATGTGATGATGATGATGATGATGATCTCACCGAGGTGGAGCCCATCATGTTTTTTGGAGAGCGGATCATTCCAGCAAGAGAATGACGCAGTGTGTCGAACCGCGAACTCCTCTCCTTCGTTTTATCCTGCACACACACACACACACACACACACACACACACACACACACACACACACACACACACACACACACACACACACACACACACACACACACAGAGATGTTCAGTGTTTAACACAGATACAGTTTGAAACGCATCTTAAAATAAATGATGAATATTCACGGTGGATCCGACGGAGCGGGCGTCATCCTCATATGGCAGTACAGGGGGAGGAGGGGGTGGGGGCGGGGATGCAACAGTGGCCATCTTGGCGTCCAGCAAGGCCTTCTGGGAGGAGAGACGGGCCTCAGAGCCACGCAGTGATTGGACAGCGTGGTGAAGCTCAAGGAGAGACAGTTTCTGACTGAGGAGGAGGACACAGCTGAGGATGACACAGAGGTGAGACAGGTAGGAGGTGAGACAGGTAGGAGACCGACAGGTGTGAGGTGAGACAGGTAGGAGACCGACAGGTGTGAGGTGAGACAGGTAGGAGACCGACAGGTGTGAGGTGAGACAGGTAGGAGACCGACAGGTGTGAGATGACTCACTCGCTCTTCCTCTCGGTGCTCTGTTGACTGGTCTGGATTTTGGAGTCTAGGTCGTCGGCCAGCGCCTCCTTTGTCCTCAGATTCTGCTGAGTCAGCACCAGCTCCTCCGTCGCCGACGACAACCTGGAATAAACATCCCAGAGAGGAGAAACCAGCAGCAGTCACCACATAGAGATTCTTTAAATGGAAATAAAGTTCTAATGAAACTGGACAAATCAGGATTTATAAAACCATTTCAAAGTTTACAAATATTCCAGGATCTTACTGGAAAGTTTTGGGATCATTAGAGATGGCTTCATAGGGTTTAAAACTGGAGACTTTTACTTTGGAAGGCTACATGAAACAGTTTTATTTTGAAGGAGCTCACATGGCCTGCAGGCTGTCTGCTGTCAGCGTGTTCCAGAGGATCTCATTGGCTGGTAGGTTGTCGGTCTCCTCCAATAGAGAAGTATCAAACTCCACGCTTGCCTCGGGGGTCTCTGGGGTCCTGTTACAATAGCAACCATAGACAGACACGCTGTTACCACAGTAATCAGGAGAGACAGTTGCACCTGTCACACAGCCAGTTCAAGGCGGACTAGTGCCCCTTTGTTCTGTATGAACACAATGAAGTCCTGATGGGGGTCTGTGGTGTCCCACCGCTGGATGGCAGTGGAGGGAGTGACGGAAGCCAATCGTACATCTGTGTGAACAGGATGGGGGAGTGACGCTTTCACAATGTATTATGTTTGTGTAGATGGTCACTGATCCAGGTCATGGTAGAATCTCAATCAACTGGACCTGGACCTAACCCTTCAGGTATTTAACCTCCTGTCAGGTTGTGAAGGTCACATGTTACAGTTAACCCACCAGCACTATTATTGGATGTCAGGGGTCATTGAGGACACCAGTGGTTTCTTTACCTAAGGGGGCATCATGTGAGTCGTCAGCATTATTATCAGTGTCACTTGGTTCAGGGTAGAACTGGAGACCAGGATGTATGCAGGGTACGCCCTGAGAGAAAGAAGCAACTCTGCTCTTAAATAAAGCCCAAAGCAGGTGACCTGATAAAAACAGTGTAAGGCTGCTGGTTCATGACACACGGATTCTAAAACCCTCAAACTCTAAGCAGAGATATCTTCTCATCTACAGACTATGCTCAGATCTGAACTGCAGCAGGACGACCTCCGGATGGTGGAGAGTGTAGTGATGACAGAAGAAGAATGTCAAAGAATACACCCAACATGGCAAACTCACAATCTGATTGGTACTAAAATTTGACAATCAACAACATCATAGCTATTAGTTTCACTAGCAGAGGAGATTCACTCAGAATCCTGAAGGCATCTGGTGGAAAATCTGATCGGATAAAAACTGTCATTTATATGAGCAGCACAGGAAACAACACAACTATGGAGAAAGCTGTTAATATACTGATGGAACAGACACTGTAAAATCCATACGACATTCATGAAAATAGATTTTAAATTATAAAAGTACAATTATATCATAGTGAAAATCTCTAGAGGCAGGGAAGGTTTGGTGAGGCTGACGGCCTGCCGCGGTGTCAAACAGCGCTCTGTAAACATGAAGGATCATCTCCTCCTCTGATTGGAGGGTAAGGAGCTCCTGGACCTCACGCTGGCTCCACAATCCACAGACATTTTCTTCTGCTTTGAGTTAGCTGCTAACTGCTACTAGCTGCTGCTAACTGCTACTAGCTGCTGCTAACTGCTACTAGATAGATAGATACTTTATTCATCCCCTTGGGGAAATTCAGGTATCCAGTAGTAGCTCACACATTACAGTAAGGACAAACAATACAGTTGACAGATAATAAAATAAACAAACAGCCTGCAGCTCAGGTCATGAGAGACAGAGAGGGAAAGAGAGAGAGGGTCATGAGCCATTGCCCTTGACTGAGGTGTTGTAGAGTCTGATAGCTGTAGGGATCTGTACCGCTCAGTCCGCGAGTGCAGCAGGACATTGTCCATGATGGCCTGCAGCTTACTTGCGTAATCTCCACCACCATCCCCAGTGAATCCAGGCTCCTACCCAGCACTGAGCCAGCCTTTTTAACCAGCTTGTCCAGCCGCCTGGTGTTCTTCTCTGTCAGGCTACCTCCCCAGCAGACTGCAGCATAAAAAAGGACACTTGCCACCACAACCTGGTAGAACATGTGTAGCATGTCACTGCAGACATCAAAGGACCTGAGCCTTTCTTGCCTGTACTCCCCTTCCTGTCCCTTCCTCACACAGGCCACAATAGCTGTATCATCTGAGCATTTCTGTATGTGGCAGGACTCAGAGTTGTATTTAAAGTCTAATGTGTACAGAGTGAACAGAACAGTCCCTTGTGGAGCCCCTGTGCTGCTCACCACCGTCCCAGAGACACATTTCCCCAGCCTGACGAACTGTGGTCGTCCTGTCAGGTAATCCGTGATCCAGGAAGTGAAGGAGGGATCCACCCTCATCTTTTCCAGCTTGTCTCTAAGTGTAGGAGGTCAGATGGTGTTAAAAGCGCTCGAAAAGTCAAAAAACATAATCCTCACATACCCACCTGGCTCATCCAAGTGAGAGTAAGCCCGGTGGAGCTTGTAGAGGACAGCATCATCCACTCCAATATTTTCCTGGTACCCAAACTGTACGGGGTCAAGTGCATGCGTGTTCATTCTGTGGTCTCAGGAGGCAGAGAAGCAGCCGCTCCAGTGTTTTCATGATGTGCGATGTGAGGGCGACCGGTCTGTAGTTGTTTAGCTCGGCCGGGTGCCCAGCTTTGGGTATCGGAACAAGACATGATGTTTTCCACAGAACCGGGACCCTCCCTGTCTGCAGGCTCAGGATGAAGATCCTCTGGAGAAGCTCAGCCAGCTGGACTGCATAGTCTTTAAGCAGACTCAGACACACCCCATCCGGGACAGCTGCTTTTCCTGGACGCAGCCTCTCAAGCTCCATCCTCACCTCATCTGCTGTGAGGGACAGGAGGGGCCCAGGTGAGAGAGGAGATGCAGCCGCAGTGTTGGGGCTGCGACAGTGTGAAGGAGATGATGGAGGGGAGGAAACTGCAGCTGAAGTGGTGGAAGAGGGGATGGGTGAGGCTGTGCCGCCATGTCAAACCTATTGTAGAACTGGTTGAACTCATTGGCCCTGTCCACATCAGTTCTTTTGTTTGTAGCCAGTGATAGTCCTCATACCCCTCCACACCTCTCTGGTGTTGTTGTGCTGTAGCTTTCTCTCACTCTCTTTGTAGACCTCCTTGGCCTGCTTTAGCGTCCTCTTTAGCTCATGTTGAACTTGCTGGCGCTTCTCACTGTCTCCATCCATAAAGGCCACCTTTTTCTGGTTGAGGAGTGTCTTAATGTCACTGGTGATCCAGGGTGTAGTATTGGGAAAGCAGCATACAGTCCTTACTGGGATAACAGTGTCCCTACAGAAATTAATGCTAGCTGCTGCTAACTGCTACTAGCTGCCTTTTAAATCTCCTAGTTGTGGGTGAGACACATAATATGTTGTGAAAGCGTCACACCCCCATCCTGTTCCCCCGCCTCACGTTCACGCAGACATACGATTCGCCGTTGTAACTCCCTATGCTGCCGTCTCAGAAACAGAGCAACCGACCCCAATCAACAGAAAAGCTGTTACCATGGTAACATATAGTCACAGACATGCTGTTACCATAGTAACCCGTGTCTGATGCATCCTGTGTTCTGACCTGTAAGCGTCGATGAAGTGTTGGTACTCTGCCAGCGGGTCGATCTGATCAACGGCTGCTGAGATCTCCTGATGAACCTTAACGATCTCCTCCGTCAGCAGGCTGCTGATCTCACAGTACTCCTCCAGGATACTTTTACTGCAGTAATACACACAATACAAATGATCCACAGTACTCCTCCAGGATACTTTTACTGCAGTAATACACAATACACATGATCTCTCAGTACTCCTCCAGAATCGCCACTGCATCTTTAGGGTGTCAGCCATCTTGTCAGTGGTCATGTGACTTACAGGGCAAGCGTCATGTCCTCCTGCATCCTCTGAAGAGAGTCGAGCAGAGAAGGTGCAGCACGCCGTCGGTGTTCATCCTGCTGCGTTCGAGCGCCGCATACCGCCAACACATACTGGTTGTGGAGGTTGTGGAGCTTTGCCGTCGCTTTGTCATACCGCTCCCGAGCACGCTCCGCCTCCCGGCCTGTGATTGGACAGGGAGAAGAGAAGGGGTCAGGGATTTGACCCAAATCGAGTTGTTTTGCAAAGAGAATAATAGAGAGCAGGAACCTTTAGCCAGAGCCTCTCTGTATTTCTCTTTGGCGTTGTTAGCGTCGCGGCTCAGCTGACGATACGTTGCCTTCAGTTTGTCCAGGTCACTCCTAGTTACCTAGCAACAACAAAACAACTGAAATGACGGGTCTCCATCTTCAGTACTTTATGTTAGTCCACACACTAATATGCTAACTAACATGCTAGCTGACAAGCTAACTGACATGCTATCTCTATTAAATTACATTAGAGACTATACAATATTGTTCCGTCAGTGGTAGTGTGACTGATGGGTAATTTGTGATGTGTAAAAAGGCAAAAACTCCAGCAACACTTGTAGTATTAGGAACAACTTCATTGCTAGACCAATGCGTTTTGGCTTATGGCCTTTTTGGACCTTTTCCCTTCTCCATGCAACTTGTAAGTAGGTGAAGTTGTGCCAGAAACCCCTCTCTGTTTCTACAATAATTTGTAATGCGTCACATTTGTTGTGAGTGCTCAGTTTTCCTACTGTCGAAGTGGAAAATAAAGTGCACCCAGTGATGTTAAAGCTACAGGCTACAAGTTGCTACAAGCTAATGCTCAGCTAGTGACTCTGTCGGTGTACTGGTGGAATGAAAGGGACTGGCTGACTTTTGATGATGGATATAAAACTGGACAGCAGTGTTTTCTGCTCTCTTGGTGGATTTTATGGCTGCTGGTCAACCTGTGTAGGACGTTATGTAACATTTAAACATCAGATCATACGTCCAGCTCCGTTTGTATGCAAACAGTCACTAACTTCACATTTTCACTGTCAACTTTCAGCAGTAAACATGTTTCTTCAGAACTTCTCCAATAGACACTGAAGATATTAAATGAGTTGTTTGGATGAAATCCCAGTATGTGTTTCCCAGCAGACCTTGTGGTTGTGGCTCTCCAGCTGCTGATGAAGACTTTGATAGCTCTTCTTCACCTGCTGCTTGTCACGGATCAGTGTGGCCAGGCGGTGCAGAGGACCAGAATTCATATCGTCGGCGTGACTCCTCATAACTCTACCCAATGCTTCTGTCTGACGGATCACCTGAGACCACGACTGAGACACAACAATGGCAGAGGTCAGAGGTCGCAGTAGTGTTCACAGGAGGGATGTAATACTAGAGAGCAGGGGGAGATTGTCCAATCACAGATGGTGTCGTTCTCTCTGATAAAACAAGTGACAACATACACTTCGGCAGCGGCTAATCTACTTGGACCCCCCACCCAACTGCAAGGGTCATGTGATATTTGAGAAAAGCACAACCAGGATCTCCTCGATTCATCACCAACACAGACTGTGGACGTCCTCAAGATCGGACACCACCTAAAATGATCAGATACCAACCCATAAAGTGAAGTCCTGGCCAACCAGCTGACCCCTAACAACCCTTTTCTGGACCCGGTTGTGTCAGACCACGTCTCCTTACCTTGCTCACAGTGCTGACGTAATCAGCAGCTTCCTGTTTCTCAGTCTGCTGAGTCATGCTGAGCAGCAGAGTGGCGTACTCTTTATCGCTCTTCACTCGCAGCGTCATGAAACGCTTCACCGACTCCAGCAGCTAGGGGGCGACACATATATACATGTTAATGTATTTTATGAAGCCCCATTTCCACAGCGTAGTACCGGCTCTACTCGACTCTACTCACCTTTTTCATGTTTCCATTAGGTAAAAAGTACCTGGTACTACTTTTTTAGTACCACCTCCTTAGCGGTTCCAAACGAGCCGAACAGATACTAAAAGGTCATGTGAAACATTACAGACCACCGACTAATGAGCCGGTCTAGACCTGCTCTTTTTGCAAAGTTGAATTGAATTGATTGGTCAAAGCCCGGCACACACGGAATGTCCTCCACAGCACAAATCAATGGCTGCCACACTCAAACAGCGAAGCTACTTTAGAGACCGTAACTTTTTTTTTTATTGCAGCTGTAAAATTGAGGTTCAGACGTTCCTGTCTTAAACAGCTGATGAGAGGATCACCAGAGGTATGTGTCATGTTGAAGGCTACACCACGGCAGCGTCCATCTACCCTGAGAAGGTACTGTACTGTAATGGAAAATGTCCTGCAGAAAAGAACCTGATACCTCTACCGCCAGTAGAGTTGCTACTACACAGTGGAAATGTGGCTTTAGAGTGTGGAGAGCTGACAGCATGGTCGAGTTCAAGAGTGAACCATTTTCAGGTGATGTTTCGTTACCTGATTAAATACTTGTTTAATTGAGTGTTTTCAGTAATATGAATAGAGTAAATATTGAATGATGAAAACTACTACGAACTGTTGTACCACAGTACCAGGACTACATGTCCACGGAGTCCATTCACAGTGACTGAACAGTCAACTCGTCGCTATGCCTGGTAGCACAATGGTGGAACTCCGTTCTTAAGACAAAATGGTCTTAAAAGTTTTGCTTATTGAACTCGGCCCAGGTGACCGAAGGTCTCTGAGCACTCAATCACAGTTAGTGTCTGAAAACACCTCGACATCCTCACCTTCACAAAGTCTCATTTTTACTGCCTTAGCACTGCATTTACACCATAGGGAACCAGAGAGCGCTAATGTTACACCGTAGGGAACCAGAGGCCGCTAATGTTACACCATAGGGAACCAGAGGCTGCTAATGTTACACCGTAGGGAACCAGAGAGCGCTAATGTTACACCGTAGGGAACCAGAGAGCGCTAATGTTACACCGTAGGGAACCAGAGAGCGCTAATGGTACACCGTAAGGCAGTGGTTCCCAAAGTGTGGGTCTTTTTGGGTCGCCAAATAAAATTGTTATGATTCTATTTTACTATTATTCTAGATTTATATCTGCAGTACATCTTTCAACCACATGAGGGAGCGTGTTTCTAGCTCAACCACACATGGAGTTCTGCCAATCATAGCGCAACATTTGGAGCCAGGCAGGCGGTGCCTTGTTCAGAACTCGTTTGGTTTGCAACCAGGTGTCCACCGTAGTTTCCACCAAAGTAATGAATAGAGTTTGCAGGTGGTCACACAAACATGGATGCCTGGCTAAAAAAAAGAAAGCCATCGCTAGAGACTAGGGACAAGACCCAGCTAAAGACCAGACTGCTGCAGGTAATAATAGACTAGCTACCACCCGTAGACTAAATGCCACACCCAATATGCATGTCGTGTCTCCTCCTTTACACCTGACTGGAACGCAAAGAACAAGCAATATTCAGTTTAATTTAATGATGAGAGGGAAATATGAGTCTGTTAATTACAACAAAATGCACTTAATTTGTCTCATATAAAGTAGTTAAAATGTGTGTTGTTTACCTGATGTGTGCCCGTTTGATTTAAAATGAACTTAAGTTCTCAAATAAAAATATGAACATGAGTGGCTGTTTACTCAGACTCAATGCATTTTCTCATTTATAAAGTAGCCTGTTTAAAATGTTTATATTTTATAAAAGGAGATAAAAACAATGAGATACCACACCCCTCCTAAATACACTGATTTGATCGTATCTATAAAGTATTTAAAATATGTACAGTATATATTTTCAATAAGCATACAATGTAGCTGTAATTTAAATGTATAGCCATCACTTTGAAATGTCTGGTTTACCTGTTAAGACAAAATGGTCTTAAAAGTTTTGCTTATTGAACTCGGCCCAGGTGACCGAAGGTCTCTGAGCACTCAATCACAGTTAGTGTCT
This sequence comes from Chaunax sp. Z400, assembly GCA_037577475.1. Taxonomy (NCBI): domain Eukaryota; kingdom Metazoa; phylum Chordata; class Actinopteri; order Lophiiformes; family Chaunacidae; genus Chaunax; species Chaunax sp. Z400. Next base: position 23,319,285 of record CM075199.1, on the reverse strand, counting down.
GAAAACACCTCGACATCCTCACCTTCACAAAGTCTCATTTTTACTGCCTTAGCACTGCATTTACACCATAAGGAACCAGAGAGCGCTAATGTTACACCGTAGGGAACCAGAGGCCGCTAATGTTACACCATAGGGAACCAGAGAGTGCTAATGTTACACCATAGGGAACCAGAGGCTGCTAATGTTACACCGTAGGGAACCAGAGCGCTAATGTTACACAATAGGGAACCAGAGAGCACTTTAACACCACAGGGAGACAGAGTAAACTTGTGCTGTAGCCTACTTGTCATCTTCAGACAATGTGTTGTTGTTGGCATTGTAGAACCACAGCAGCATCTAAACTGACCCAAGGGACATTTCCAGGAAAAAAGCCTACATGCTGTTTAATGTGCTGCATCTGTGCAGCTAACTAGCTAACCAGACATTAGCAGTCACTTCCCTCTGTGATTTTGGCATTAAAACTAATGTTGGTTGTTATTTAGAGTTTGTAACTCTTATGTTCAGTAGCAAGCTGCTGATTGGCTCAGTGCATCTATTTTCTCTCCCTATGACACTAGCATCACAGCTTAATGGAGGATCTGATTGGTTGTATGGGCATGATCTATGTAGATGGATTCCTGACGGTAATCTATCAAATGAATAAAAGCTAATATATAGTTCTGTCGTTAGATTTCTGATGATTCGTCAAAGAGAACGGACAGATAAACAGAGCAGATGTGTTGATTAAAAAAAAGACATTTAATTTAATAATCATTATAATGATTTACCAGTAGGAGGAGAGCTGTACCTTTAACTCCCAGTCCTGCAGCTTCAGTAATCCCTCATGGGAATTCCTCAGATCCCGACCAAACCCCATCCTGGATCACACACTCTCTAACGGCGGGGATGAGCAAGGAATGACTGCATGGTCCTCTGAGGGGGGAGAACGAAGATTATTATAATCTATTTAACATTTAAATCTCACAGCTTCATAGTTACCAGCATGTAACACACAGCACATATTAATATATCGAGTAAATTTAACTGATATTTACCGTTCCAAGACCTACTTTCACGTTAACTTGAAACAAACAGATTAAATTATTCTAATTCCACTACAATTAGTATAGAAAAGAAACTAGCCGCTCATTAAGAACTAATGAAGAACTGAAGCTAGTAGGCTAACAGGCTAATGGCAGCTCTGAAGTTTCCATTGGAACTTAAGAAAGACTGGCGCTAACAGGCTAATGACAACTGATTAAACTTCATTTAACCAGCTTTAAAACAAACTAACAACTAAACAAACAGACTAAATGATCCTTGTCTGTTTTTGAACGAATTTTCTGCTCGATTCGCCAATAAATAAAGAAAGGATGAAGACGGAGGAGGAGGAGGGACAGTCGGGAGGAGGTTCGCTGTTTTTCGCCTTCTGCTGGGCCGTTTTCAGCTGCTTTAACGCACCATAAAGCGGCTTCTTTCTGCGACAGACTCGCTGTCCAGTCACCGTGGTCCTCTGCCGTCCTCCAGAGGGCTCATTGCTTCCTCTTCACTGCGTTTCTCGCCTCTGTTTTCCCGGCTGCTCCTTCTGTCGTCAGGCTCCGGAGCTAAGCGGCTAAAGGCTAACAGGGAGGGGCTTCCGCAGGAAACGGAAAGGGGGGATGGGGGAGCGGATAACGTCAGTTAACGGAGTAGTTTACTGAATGTTAACATTTAACATATACGGAGAAAGTTTAGAAACGGAGTGATGATAGAAGCATCCGATCGGATAATGGCGGTCTATAAACTACATTCAGTCACAAGCACTCTTTAATTTATCTGCAAAATGTATAATTTAGTTTTTGACTAGTGTTAGCTCGCTAGCGGCAAATCCAGTTCATCCACTTGATGGCGCCGACTATTTACTGGACTTTGCTAACCGGTGGGCGCTGTAGACTCACTTTAACGTGAATGAGAAGTTTAAACATTAAATAGTTTTTTTTATTGTCATACACATTTCTAATAGACATTTTATCTCTTGTTCAATTTTCTTTCAAACAGAAAACATGTTCTTCAGACCACAACAAGCAGACTGATTTCAAGATGTAGTCTCTGTCGACTCTTCCTTTGTCCTTCATGTCCTTACTTCCCTTTGCTTTTACACTTAGAAACATATTTAACACATTTATATGTACATGTACATAACCCTGTACTCTTCATCAGTCGTTTGTTTTGTTAATGCATCACCTGGACAGGTAACCAGGTCATTACAGCTGCCACACACACAGACGCACAATCGTTTACATTCACACTGATGAGTCACCAACTGACCTACGGCACCTGAAGGGAACCCACACAGACACAGTGAAAACCTGCAAACCCCACCCAGAAAGACTTCAGGATTCAAACCCACAACCTTTAATATCTTTGAATCTTTAATCTGTAGACCACAACAACATCAATATTCCACACGAGCCCCATTTCCACGGGTAAACCTGGATCTACTCAACGTTTTTGCTTTTCCACTAGGTAAAAAGTACCTGGTTCTATTTTTTTAGTACCTGCTCTGCTGCGGTTCCAAGAGAGCAGAGCAGGTACTAAAAAGTCACATGAAACGTTACAGACCACTGATTGGTCAATGCCTGGCACACACGGAGTACATGCACAACACAGACCAATGGCCGACACAGTCAAACAGCCAAGCTATTTCAGTGACCGGAACTTTTATTTATTGCAGCTGTTATATTGAGGACGTGTAGACGTTCCTGTCTTTAACAGCTGATGAGAGGATCATGAGAGGTGTGTTGTGTTGAAGACTACACCAATCAGTTTTGCGTGGCGTCTTCCTGCCCTGAGGAGATACTGTTCCATAATGGAAAACGACTGGCAGAAAAGAACCCAGTTCTACGCAGTGTCTGTCAGAGTCAGAATCAACTTTATTGGCCAAGTATGGGGACACAGAAACAAAACGGGGCAATAAATTAAAGAAAATATATATATGTGGGACTACTATGTACACTTAATCTGTGTAGATATGCAGAACATAGACTTGTAATCTGTGTCTGCATTGTATCCAGTGTGCAGGACAGTTTGTACGTGCTACAGGGTTACTGGTTCTATATGACTGATGGACTGGTCATCAGTTCTTCAGACTGATGGCTGTGGGAGGAAACTGTCCCTGTGTCTGGTTGTTTAGGTGTGCAGTGCTCTGTAGCGCCTACTCGAGGGGAGAAGGTGGAACAGTTTGTGTCCGGGGTGAGATGGTTCTGCAGCGATGTTTCCTGCCCTTTCCTTTTCTGGATAGGTACAAGTCCTGAATGGAGGGCAGTGTTTTTCTCTGCAGTCCTGACAGTCTGTTGTCGGTTCCTGTCCCGTTTGGTGGTCAACTCCAACCAGACGGTGACGGATGAGCAGAGAACAAACTGCATGGTTGCAGTGTAGAACTGGATCAGCATCTCCTGAGGCAAGTTCAACTTCCTGAGCTGGTACAGGAGGTACATCTTCTGCTGAACTCTCTGGACCCCAGAAACCTTAAGGTTCCCACAGCAGTGTTGATGAGTATGTTGAATGTGTGTGTGAAGCTGTAGCACTCAGAGATACAATTGTTCACTCTAGCCAATAGGAGCAGAATGTGGGCGGGGCTTGGTCTCTGAGGAATGAAGCAAGTTTCTGTCCAACTGGTTCCTGACATACACTCACACATCTCACCTGTCTGGTACACACTGATGTCTGAGCTGATCCTTGATCAGATTAACTTCTTCTTGTGTCTTTGTCTGCCTGTTGGTTCAACTAGCCCACCTGACACAGGTGGGCTAGTTGAACCAAGTTGAGCCCCGCCCCTTACCTAGTTGAGGTAAGGGGCGGGGCTCACATAAAGTTCCAATGGACTCCAGAAGTACTTGATTGGGAGAGTGAGATTGGCAGGTGTAACAACCAATCACAGAGGACAGGCAGCCACACACACCTTTAAGTTATTAATTTCTTTACATTTCATTCTTTAATGTTTAGTTTGTTTATTTCTTCAGTTCCTGAAAAATCAGCCTCTCCTCCTGGGTCCAACACAACACACATGAACGTTTGACACCAGTCCACCCATTCCCAGCACTGACCAGTTTGACCATCACATACACCTGTGTTTCTTACACACTGGTGTCCATCACAGCACCCACTCTTCTTCTTCTTCTTTCTTCAGTTTTTATCCACATTAACATGTTTACATGGATAAACTAAAACCAGAGTCTGATGCCTCCAGAGGCGGAGCCCCATAGGCTACGTTCACACTGCGGGAAAAATGTGTCCCAGGTCCTCATTTTTTTGCTCATATGTGACTTTTTCATGGCAGTGTGAACAAACACAAACCACATGGAATCTGATATTTTCCAGTTCCGATTTGAGCCACTTCCATATGTGGTCCTAAATCAAACACAGGTTGGATTTTTTGCAATGCGACCTCAGTCTGAACAGTCAGATCAGAATTCATGCGACTTTGACGTCATTGTCCATCTGCATCCACACAGACCTCTGTACTGAAGTCGCAGACACTGCTCCACAAAACGCCATCATTAAAAACTTAGCTCTCCTTCTCCCCCCATTGGCTGCTAAACAATTTTCTGACCTCCGTTGCAAAACACATTATAAACAAATGGGTTCAGACCAACTTTAGTGGCCTCCATTTTGCTTCCATATTGACGGATTGCTGCGTGTGACGTCTTTGTTATTGTTCTTTTGCGCATGCGGGTCAGTTTAGGGTCGTGAACTGTTCATACTGGAGTCTGATATAGGACACATTTTAAAAGTAATGTGAACAGCTACACAAAAGAATCCGATCTGAGAAAAAAATCGGAATTGAGCATTAAGACTGTCAGTGTGAACATAGCCATAGAAAATGAATAGAGAGAGAGGGGTGGAGCCCCTTAGAGAATGAACAGAGTGAGAGAGGGAGTGTCGGCAGGTAGAACAGGTTTGGGCGAGGTGGTGGAGCGAGCTTCACACACAGTGAAGAGAAGAGAGAAACAGATTTTTAGTGTTTCTTTCACTTTATTTCAACAACAGCAGCAAAGAAGAAGAACAAGGATAAAACCAACAGAAGTAGTAGTTTTTCTTCAGAGATTCAGGAAGAAGAAGAACCTGCGAAGCTCGAACAGGTGAGTCAGGTGATACAACGTTTGGCACTCGACACTTTAAAGAGACCTGATGAGTGAAACGTGTCCTTCAGACATGAAGCTGAAACCTTCAGCGAGTCATGACATCAGGAAACACATTCTGATGTCATTCAATGTGACTTACACTTCCTGATGACATCACTATCTCTGATGTCATCCACAGTAAACGTCCAGAAGTCCACTTAGACATCAGTCATTAGTTTCATAGTGATCTGTACATGAGAGCCGTGTATGGGACTGGTTACCTTATCCTGTTGCCGGTGGATTTGTGACCGGTCCTGCTCCTGAATTGAATACCATCACATCACACATACTTCAAATAGAAAAGAGGCACATATGATTGACTTTATTCAACTCAAATGAAGGCCTCCAGATAATCCAGTACTTTATTGAGTTGATAAAGATAAAACTGGACGTGTCTTACCGTTAGAAGAAGGGTTATCTGTAGGGCATAGTTTGACTAGATGGCGGAGCAGGTATGTCTCCTCAGGCCTCAGGTGCCAGGTTTGTACGTGCTGTCCACCAGGAGCTACTTTTCCATCTTTGTCAGGAACTACTGAGAAATTTCAGAGCTGCCTTGTTTGCTGTTGGTTGGTAAAATCCAACTTTAACCTTCTCAACTTCATTGGTTGACTCCATCCTATTGGTTAGCGTGAGCAAAATCCATCCCAGGGTTGCCAGATCTCGTGAGAAAAACAAGCGACCAGGTCAATAGAATCAAGGCCAAAAAGAACGACTTTACCCCCCACAGTGTGAGAGGTCACATGATCAATTTATGTATGTGAAATTATTCTGCATTTCAAAAGCAACCATTATAAAAGCACTCTAACCTAGAATTTATATCCTTCTGTCATTATGAGACTCTTTAAATCTGATTCTAAAATGATCTAATTTTTAATGCTGACATATCTGATTAGTTTGTTTTTATTACAAGTAGATTTAAAATTCAAATCATGTGAAAGTGACAAAGTTTACATCATGTTTATTTTTTACAGTGGATTGTGGCGACTAATACGTATATCCATTTAGAAGAATAAGATTTTATTAAAGGAAACACCATCTATAGTGAGATCATTGATTATGTTCCAGTTGGCTGCTGGGTGAGCTACATAGACTTTTCACAAGAGAGAGAGAGAGAGACTGTGCTGTCACTCAGTTGGTCTCAACAGAAACGGTTTATTTCATTGTATTAACAGTTTGTTGTCCATCAGCTTCAATAGTTACCATACCTACAACATGATCCACCCTGGAACTGGTGAGGCACCAGTACTACTGGTTTACAGTGGGGGAGTGTCCTGTACAATGACCTCCACATGGTAATATGTTTGGGCCGACGTTAAATGGGCTGTTGTGATTGGTCTAGTGGAAGCAGAAAGTCCAGAGCAAACCCAAAGAGGAAACTACACTTTAGAAACAAGCCTTAAAAATGCAAACAACAAACAAGCCCAGAGTCACTTAAAGCCCGTTTTCCACTGCATAGTACCGCCTCGCCTTTTTTGCTTTTCCACTAGGTAAAAAGTACCTGGTTCTACTTTTTTACTACCTGCTCTGTTGCGGTTCCCAGAAAGCCGATACTAAAAGGTCACGTGAAACATTACAGACCACTGATTGGTCAATGCCCGGCACACACGGAGTACATGCACAGCACAAATCAATGGCTGCCACACTCAAACAGTGAAGCTACTTTAGCGACCGTAACTTTTATTTACTGCAGCCGTTTTATTGAGGAGATGCAGACGTTCCTGTCTTAAACAGCTGATGAGAGGATCACCAGAGGTGTGTGTCGCTTTAAAGACTACGCCACGACAGTTTTGCATGGCCCCAATCTACCCTGAGGAGGAACCATCGGCGATAGACGACGTCGAGTCAAGTAGAGGTGGTACTACGCAGTGGAAATGTGGCTTTATAAGCCGACTTGGCAACACCGCCACAGTCCCCACGGGCCCCAAATTCCAAAGCAGTTTTTGTCTGTACATCCATGAGGATACTACAGGAGCTGCTAACACAGGCTACTAACAGGAATTGCCAACTGGAGCTGCTAACACAGGCTACTAATAGGAGCTGCTAAATGCTAATCATCAAAACATTAGCTGACTTTCTTAGTTGCCAATGGAGCATATTCACATGATTGACAGACCCCTAGTGGCAGAAACTACACACTGTTTCAAACAGTCGGCTAGAAACTTAGAGATGAGTTGGGCCAGGTTTCCATCTATTACTGGGTTCCTTTAAGGTTCTGACCAGAACCACATTTCAGTCAAACATCAGCTGAGACGTTCAGACAAGTTTTACCTCTGTTCACGTTTTCATCCTTTGTTTTCTATCTCACACTCATTTTTTGTTCTATACGCACTTATTGTGTTCTCCTCTACATCCTCCTTTCATTCTCTACCTCATCATTTCCTTCTCTACAGCCTCCGCTATCTCATCCTTTCCTCCTCTACTTCATTTCCTCCTCTACCTCATCTATTTCATCCTTTCATCGTCTACTTCATTTCATTCTCTACCTCCTCCTTTCCTTTTCTACCTCCTTGTCTCTTCCATTCCTCCTCTACCTCATGCATTCCTTTCTACCTACTCGTGTCCTCCTATACCTCCTCATCTCATCCTCCATTCATCCATCTCCTCCTCCATGCCTCCTCTACCTACCTTTCCTCCCCTCGTCACATTCAATTATCCTCTCTCTCTCTTTCCTCCACAGAGCTTTCTCGCCCTGACTGCTTGGCGTCATCTGATTGGTTGGTGGACTGTTTGGTTGATTTATTGCTTTTATTGTATCCCCGCCCCCTGTGAGGAGCTGTCATGTCAAACATCAACATATCCGTGGAGAACCCGTATGGAACAGTGTTCATACCCCGGGCTAAGCTCCGACCCTCAGATGATGCTGATATGGTGATAGCCAATCCAATGGCTGTGAACAGTAACGACGTGTCGAGCTCCACCCCCCCGCCGTATGTGGTGAAGGAAGCTGGAGGGGGTGAGGAGGAGGAGGGAAGGAGCCGCGCGTGTTGCTACCGCTGCAGGAGGAGGAAGTGATGTTACAGTGGTAGGAGGATTGTGATTGGCTTGGATTTATGTATTTTCTTCTTTTCACTGAGGAAACAACAAAGAAAACAAGAAGCAACTGAGGAGGAGAAGAAAGAAGGAACTGAGAAATAAATGAAGACAACAAATGAAGGAAGGAAGCAGGAAAGGAAGAAGGAAGGATCCTTCTGCTGGTCTTTGATGTGAACCGCCCTACTCTGCCTCTGATTGGTTCACTCTGATGGCCCTACACAAATCAACCAATCAGAGGCAGAGTAGACTGGGAGCCATTTTGTATCACAAAAAAACTTCCTGTTTGAGGAAAAACAAAATGAATGTAAATAAAAACATCATCAAGAGTTACGAGAATCATTTAGAAAGTCAAAGTCAACTGACTGAAATGTTCATGAAGAAGACAAGGAGACAGCAGGAAGGTTCAAACAGCGAGGAAGACATGGAGGAATAACAATATTATTATGACTTTTCGTTATTTTATTATTATATTATGAACAATTTCTATTTTATTATCAATTATCAATTTTTATTGTTATTATGATTATTAATATTATTATTTCTGAACATAAAATTTGACACAAAATGACCACTGCTGCTGTTCCTTTTTTTTTGTCTCAGGTGTTTCTATGACGACACAAGATGAGATGCTTTGCAGCAGTTTTTGACATCATCATGACATCAGACTGCATTTTACTTTATTTCCTGACATGTTTCAGGGTAAATATCGAACTATTATTGGTTGACTATTGGAAACTATTGATGAGAATGAATCTGTGAAGACAGGAAACATTCTGGAAATTAAATCAGTTTTGTTTTGTTTTATTTTATGGAACTGATAAAATGAAGCTTTTCTACAAACTGTTTATAAATCTATGAATCCTTTTATTTTAGATTGTTAACATTTTATTTGTATGTTTATTTTCCTCTAAAGATTTTAACACATTGATGAAGTCATTGGAAGGAACAGAAGATGTTTTTGTATTGTATTTGATATTTTATCCACTTTCTCCTTAGAGGAATTTATGATGTTTTCAGGAAGTATTTGTATTTACAGTTTTGATTTTGAACATTTTAATATGAAGGAGTTTTTAAAAATGACAGATTAATATGTGGAATGAAACAATAAAGTATGGATATGAAACAGTAAACCAGAGTTCGGTGGAGACAAATTATTTTCTACATGTAGTTAATGAAATAAAGATGAATATTATTTTTGAGTTTTATGTCTGAACTGTAATTATTATTTATACAGCGCCAAATCACAGCAAAAGTTATTTAAAGGCCCGTTCCAAGAAGAGCAGGTCTAGATAAACTCTTTATTCTACAGAGACCCAGCAATCCTCCATGAGAAGAACATGGAGACAGAAACCTGGAGCAGATCCAGATGCTACACTAATGTTGCACTAAGAAGAAGCTTTATTTGTCACATACAATGATACACGGTACAATGTAGCAAAATTCTTTCTCTGCATTTGACCCATCCCTGAGGAGCAGCAGGCAGCCAGTACGGCACCTGGGGAGCAGTTTGGGGTTCAGTATCTTGCTCAAGGATACTTCGACATGTGGACTGGGGGGATCGAACCAAGAACCTTCTGATAAGTGGACAACCCCTCTTACCCCCTAGGCCACAGTCGCCCCAATTTCACTGATGCTAAACTAATGCTACACTATAATATACATAATACTGTATTCCTCCATGTCAACAAACCTGTCGTCTTATGATTGGCTACAGCCTGTTTATGTTTTTATTATTATGGTGTTTCACCAGATCCATGCTTTTGTTTTGCTTACTAGTTTTTTATTGATTTGTTTTCTTCTTCTGTTAAATAATGTACAGTTGAATAAATTAGGACGTTTGATTTCTACCTCCATGAAGGTGGTCATGTGTTTGCTGGTGTGTGTCTGTCTGTTAGCAGGCTTTTGATGAACCTGGGTGTTAGGGTCATGTGACGTTAGATGTTGGATCCAGATCCTGAAGAAAACCACCATCAGTGAAATCTAGTTTTTCTAGAATAAGTATCAGATTAATAATGATACCAAGGTGATCCAGATTCTTGGGGCAGGTTTTCATGGTCCAAGAGTCACATGATGAGGTCATCACGGAACTGTTGGTATTAGGTGAGTGACATCATGAGGAACCTACGCTGCCTGTCTTACATGGTTTTGAACTTTGTTTGTTGTTTGTATTTGTTTTCTTTTTTCAGGTGTCAGGTGGGCGTGATGAAGAGAGGGTTAGTCTTCATCACCGGAGAGTCACATGATCCCAAACTACAAACATAAACATATCCTGTATGATGTCTTAATGTGTGTCTGTTGCCATGCGACCTCAGTCAATCCACACGGACCTGTTACCTGATAGGCTGAGAGCAGCAGTGAATAGAAACCTGAGAGCAGCTCCACTTTCTATTGGCTGATCAGGTTACAGATCAGATTATTGATCATTGAATATGCTGGAGATTTTTATTATTCATATTTTTATTGATTGATGGTCACTTTATGTTGACGTCTGTCAGTATTAATGTTTCTAATGTTTATTCTATTAAACATGCTTCCATTTAACTGCTTTTATTCATTCTGCAGAAAATATTACTTTATTTTTGTATGTGTATTTGAACATGGATTTATTTTCTGATGTATTTTTTTTTACATTTTTGTTTCTTTTCTATTTTGTGTCTGGATTCATGAGGTTTAATTTAATGTTTTTATAGCGACACATTTGTGTAAAGTGTAATTGTATGTAAAGTGTAAAATGTTCAGTGACATTCAGTGTCGTCGACTGTCAGCCGAGTGAGGCTGAATTATTGATGGAGGTGAGACTCTCTCTCTCTCTCTCAGAAGCAGAGAGAACGACAAGAACGAACGATGAGAGAAGAACAACAGAAAGAGAGAGAGAGAGATGGAAAGAGAGAAGATGTAAAAACAGAAAACGAAAAAGAAGAAAGAAAAGGAGAATAACGGAGAGGAGGTGAGAAAAAAGACAGAAGAAGGAAAGACGGAAAGAAACACGAGAAGACACAACACAGAAGAAAACAGGAAGAACTGGATGAAAATAAAGACTAAAGACAAAAAGAGGAGATTAAAACCAGTTGAAAAAAGAAGAGAAAATGAAACGAAATGAATGATTGAAAGGGTGACAGAAGAAGAAATGAGTGACACAGGCAAATAAACAACAATAAACAAGCAGAACAAGAGGAAGAAAAGGAGGAAGAGGAGATGTGACGTGAGGAAACAGGAAGAAGATCCAGGTCAGTTCCTGCCTCTTTGAAACATTTGTCCAATCAGAGCGCAGCAGGTAAAAAGTTTTCTTTGAATGACAAGTGTGATGTCAGTGTGACGTCAGTGTGACGTCACACTGACATCGGACTGCGTGCCTCAGGGTTGATGTTCAGGACCTTCTATCTATTTAACAGCTGATCTCCCATCAGTAATCAATAATCAGTGATCATGAACTAATCTCCTCACAAACCAGAAGAAAAAGGCTAAATTACTTACATGGACTGAACACATTGATGACATCATCAGTAAGATTGGTGACATCAGCTGAACTCAAACATTACTTAGTCACATGCTGACGTCCGCTCAGTCACATGATCACTGGCAGCATTAAAAAGTTCAGACTGACGCTGCAGCAGCATTGAATGACATCATATTAATGACATCATGGTCGTGACATCATCATGTTACATTTAAATTAATGTTCTAAAATGAACAGAAGTGTTTCAACCAGACCAACATGACAGACGACAGAAGCAAAGAAGAGCGAGTGACCTGTCACCCCCTCCCCTCTCTGCCCTCCTTGGTTACCGTGGAGACGATGATGTCACTGAGGAAGCAGGACCTGGTGTGTATTGTGTGCTTTGGCAGCTATGACCTGGCGACTCGGTTGCCACGGCGACTGCATTGTGGCCACACCTTTTGCCAAGCATGTCTGAAGAGACTGGACATCATCATCAACGAGCAGGTGACTGATGACATCATCAACACTCACCTGAACACCCGATTACACTCGTTTAACTGTCCTAACATTGTGAGTGAAAGTGTTAAAGTGTGTTACCTGAATGATGATGTCATCATTGCTCCTCCCCCGTTCTCTCCCAGGTGTGGATCACGTGTCCTCAGTGTCGCCAGAACACTCCTCGGCCCCGAGGAGGAGCAGTAGGTCTAGACCTGGACTTGGCCTCCTTCCTGGGTGTGAAGGCTCAGCAGACCTGCACCTCCTCCTGCTCCCTGTCCTGCAGTTCCAACCGCAAGCAGGAGGTGCTAACCGGAGACGAGCACCACGACGGGAAGCTGTGGCTGGGGAAGGAGGCCACTAATGACGGCTGGTCACATGGAGGTCTGGCTGAACCACGCTTCCATCGCTATGGCAACTGCTGCCCGCCGCTGTCCTCTTGGCTGTGTTGCTGGTTCTGCTGCCTGGGGCGGGACTAGGACTGGCCAATGAGTGCGATTACTTCAGTTTTGCCCTCATGTTGAAGTTTCAACAAGAGAAGAAAATATGTGTAAATTACAATTTAATACTGTATGAACTGTAGTATTATTTGTGTGTTATATCAATACCAGTGTAAAAATACTACATGCAATATACTACTTGTGTAAACAACTTAAGTATTATCAAAGGTATTAAAAGTAGTCAACTAACCAAAAGTAGCTCACTCCCTCAGTTTTTACTCCACATCCATTTTGTTGACATGAAAACGTAGTAAAATGTAATTTTATATATATATATATATGTGTGTGTGTGTCACCACTCTAATGATGTCACCACTCTAATGATGTCAACATTCCTGTAATATACATCCATTATAAAATCTGAAACCAGACAAAATGACCCCAAACCTAAACTGGGATTTCATGAAAACCAGTCTACATATCAAAATGTCCATTTAGTCCAGTAAAGTCCAGAGTCTGGAGACCAGTTTAAACTTTTAATCATGTTTCTATGTTCAGCTGTTGTGGAGCAACACAGCTTCAGAGAGGGGCGGGGCTGAGTTTCTTTGTCATGGGGCAGATCTTCACCTTTTGATGGTTTTGGTTCTCTAAATCTCACAGATCTTTAAATGTTCCAGAGGAATGAAGACAAAGCTGCTGAGAAACAAATATATTTATTCATAATTACATATTTTACAAAAGTAAACTGAACAGTAAACACAGTTTTCAACCAGGAGACCTCGACAGGTCTTAAGTTCAAACAGGATCAATTATTTCCTGAGATAAAGAGAAGCCTCTGGGTTTAGTTCAGGTTCACCAGCATCAGGCCTTTATTGATTAGGATATTGGTTTATTGCTCTTTCCAGTCACACCCTGAAGAAGACCTTTTGTTGGTCAAAAACAATCGGCGTTTTCCTCTTTTCGTGAGATGTTTTTACTTAGACATGACCTCATCAATAAAGGTATTTTAACTCCGCCCCTAGCTCGATGTCAGTGAAGTGAACCCAGAGGCTTTTCTTTGTCTACAGTTCACCAGCGCAGACGTTACCCTGGAGTTCACTATTTAAAGACCGTGAGCATAATACTGTTGAGATCAGAGGACTGTGAACTAACATGATGAACATGATGAGTTTGTTGAATTTAGTCTCCATGTTTCTGATTTTAAAAGAATATCTTAGTTTCTGGTTCAGGTTCTGGTTAAGCGACATAAAGACAGTATAGTGAAAAAGTGAGAGAGAGACATTTGGCATCTCAACCGTCATGAGGCACAAGGCATTCTGGGAGCTGGTAATCTTTGCCATACAAGGATTTTATGTTCTCTCCAGAGCAGAGAAAGTTCCCCACAGTGCCGTTAACCTTTAAAACTATCTTTGATTTGTCTCCAGCAGTTCCTCAACATCAAGCCCCTCCCCCAATGTCTGCCACTCAGCCAATCAGAGGCTGCCAATCCCCTCTCCCACTCTGATTCGCTGTCCTGGCTGCAGGTTGAAGTTGAAGTCTTTTGGAGCTTCGAATAGCAGAACAATGGTGGAGCCGAGGTTGAACTCCCCGACTGCTGCCCCCTTTTGTAAGGCCACACCTCCTCCATCAACTGAAACCACGCCCCCTTCACCTGATGCATTCAACAACAGGTCGCCGATGGTGACATAGCTGTGGTCGTAGAAGGAGCCTTTACTGTAGCGAGGAGCGTTTGTCTGAAGCTCCTGAGGAAATAATAAATAATCTATCTGTAATTAATTACTATTTAATTGATTATTGATAATAGAAAATCTAATACTAATATACAAAAATACTCTGGACAACAATCCATCTAGAAGTACCAATAAATCAGTTTATTTATACATAAGTTACAAACAACAAAATATTTAGTTTAATATTCATTTTGCAACAAGTCATATAAAAATTCTACAGAAATATTTTAAAATCTGAATACATGATAGAAACATTGTAACTAAGAATTATATAAAACTGTAAAAAAAATTATGGCAAAAAAATATAGAAAATATGGCAAAACTGCTGCTAAATGATAAGAAATAATATTAATTAAAGCTGCAGGCAGCGCTGAACAGGCCGTGAGCTTCCGCCAGCCTTGCTACGCTACAGCCGGAGGTTAACACGGCTCTGAATTAGCATGTAGTGGTAGCATGTAGTAGCATGTGATTTAACTCTTTTTGTCCACTATGTGACGGTAGAGAACACCTGGTAATCTACCTTCTCTTTGACTAGATCCTGTGAAGAGCACACTAAAAAACTTTTAAGTAAAATAAAGTTTGTGACACAAGACATTGACATTTGCCAGTAGGTGGCTCTATCACTGTGACTGAATATTGTTGTTTAGGTGTCTTGAGGCCGTGACTCTTATTCAACATATGAAGTTTGGGCCAGATTGCATTAACAGAGGAGTTATAACAACTTCCTGTATCATGGCGAAGCATCATCCTTCACCAAGAGGCCACGCCTTCACAGTTTACCAGCAGCTGACCAGATTCACATTAAAGCATCATCAAGGTCTTAAAGCTGTTCCGACTCAGTTTGAGGTCATTATGGTCAACAGGCTATTAGGAGGACATAGAAGTAGAACATGCAGCATGGCTTCGTAGATCTCTATGAAACATGTGACCTTCTTTAAACCTGGTTTCCTTTGATTCAACCTTCAAGGATTACCCTGACCTGGATCTACCAAAACCTGAACAGTTCTGTAGTCCGCTAGAAGTTGTAAACCTGATAAACTGATGAAGAAGGAAAAGAAGGACAGAAACATATGAACTCCTCCTCACCTGGTCGAAGTAAACCCTGATGGAGCCCACGTTTGTGGCTCCAACCGCAGTTAATGAGAAGAAGCCATGCTGCCACTGGCCGGTCAGGGCCACCCGCTCGTTAAGGCAGAAGAGCTCTTTGACCAAACGAGCCACGCCTGGGTTGACTGACATCAACGAGCCTAATGAGGAGAGAGAGAGATGAAGAGCAGATACAGAGTGGACAGATGAACAGGTGAACAAACTCTCACCTGGGAAGTGACGTCGAAGCTCCACCCTCCAGTCTGTGGGTGAATGGAAACAGTGATAGTCACCTGGAGCCAGGTAGACCACAACGTGGAACAGGTCATTTTCAGGAGACGACAGGAGTAGGTCCTGGAAAGATGAGGAGGAGTCTAAAGAGAGGCGTGAGGATAGAATCAGCTGTTAAAAAGTTGAGGACCCAAAACGTTCTCCAGACCAAAAGGTCCTGAATCAAGACCAACAAGTTGATTTGTTGTCACATGAGCTGGGGTGGAGTAGGTGTGGTCCTACCATTGCCCTGCCTCTTCTGTGGACCCAGGAAGTTCTCCAGACTGTAGGTGACCCCCTTCACCTGCTCCACCTCCGAATTCTTTACACGACCAAAGTGGAGGATTTTCCCATCCGCGGGAGAGATCTGAAGGACAACAGAGATAAACGATCGATAACGTCTGATGATGAAACTGCAGAACTGTGGAACCAAACAAGTTGTTGAAAACAAAGCGGCAGATAAAAAAAGAAGAAGACAACGAGAAAGAAGAGGAGGAGGAGTGTTACCAGACAGGAGGAGGCGCAGAGTGGTCGGACTGCAGGTTTGAGACGTCGACGGAAAAATTCACCCAGGTTCCTGTAGTGATGTAAATCCTCAACCGCAGCCTCCTATTGGATGAGAGAGAGATGAAGAAAACAGTCAAAAATGGAGGATGACACATCCCATTTAAAGCCCCGCCCACCCAGATGTCCAGGTAAATTCAAAATGTAAAAAGTTAAGTTGATCCTGACCTGCATGTTGACCCCGAACGTCCAGATGTAGAGGGAGTAGACGGGTTTTCGGAGCCATGTGGGGAGCTCCACCCCGTTCAGACGACCCCAGGTCCGAGAGAGGAGGCGAGTCGGGAAGGAGCGGTACAACGCCACCTGCAGCACCAGACAGGAAATGACACGTTAATAACTATTACCTGTTCAAGAAAAACATAGTGGTAGAAAGTGAGGAAGAGGAGGATGAAGGGAAGAAGGAAGAAAAGGTGAAAGAAGAGAAGGATGAAGAGAAAAAGGAAGAGAAGGATGAAGAGAAAAGATCATACATGAGGAGGAGGAGAAGAATAAAATGTGCTGGTATGAGACGGGGACAACACCTGATCACATGATCACTGAAATAATGATGAAAAAAGGGGGTGGAACCAGTCTGGACCTAGAACAACATCATCACCGAGTGAAGAGTGAGCGCTGCTTTTCAGAGGGCACCTGAACGCAGCGCAGGTTGTACTGTCAGCGTTGCATTCGGGGTGAACACAGTGTCATGTGACCTGAAGGCTTTCTTTAGTGTTGATGTTGTAGCATCACCTGAACCTGTTCAAACCAAAGACAGCTTCAACCTCACTCTGCAGCGTTCTAGTTTACACCAATGAGACGATTTCTCATTTCCATAGCAACAACTCTCTGACACTTTACAGGATTTATGTGGCTGACAATTTGTAGCATCTTAAAATGAAACTGAACGTGATGATGTTGGGTTTCTGGTAGTGACACAGAAAACAAAAGGTGTGCAGCTCAGTGAGTGACCCTGTCTACACCGAGATATCTAATACAGCATCATGTAGACCCGCCTCTACACAGACCATGTTTGTTTACACCAACAAACCAATGACATCATCACGCTGCAGTGTGTGACGCTTGCTTTCCTCAAACCTAAAGAGGTGTGACGTCTAACACAGCAGCATCTAGGGTGACATCATCGGCGTCCAGCAGCACTTTGTAAACAATGGATCACATGACAACAACAATCATGTAGCGTCTGTTACATAGAGGATGATCTTGTCCTCTAATTGGAGGGATAGGAGCTCCTGGACCTCAGAGTGTCTACACAATCTGCAGTCATTTTCTTCTTCTATGAGGTAGCTGCTAACTGCTACTAGCTGCTAACTGCTACTAGCTGCTTTTCAAATCTTCTGGTTAGGGTTGTAAACATAACCCCTCCAAACATCTGCCATCTCAACCACCAGGCTCTGATTGGATGTTGAAACAGATGATGCTCCTTAAAACCAGCCACTGACGACTTGACAAGCTGAGTCATAGATGACATCATCAGCTGAGGGGAGCTGAGCTGGGACGGGACAGTTCACACTGTGGTGGTGAATCTTTGGTCTGAGCTGGACAAAGAGCTGTTCCTCCTGATGACAGTTATGATAATTAGCCTCAAAGCAAAGACGTGATCCAGGTGAGGATGAAAGTTACTCATGAAGCATCTTCAGAGAGCTAACTTTATGCTAACAGGCTACTAAACCAGGATCAGAGGTGGAGAAACGTGTTGTAGGATGAGACACTGTTACTGTGAGGGTCCTGCAGTGAGCACAGCGATGATGACGTTAGCTGTTATTATTATTATTATTATTATTATTTAGTCCCTCAGGTCCAATCAGTACAACACAAAACACTCTCTCTCTCCTGACACTGACTAAACCCACGCCAGAGTTCAAACAAACAAAGACAACCTGAATAAACACAAAATACAGGTTTTAAATGATCATTTTATTTTAAAAGCAAAAAGGTTCTCCAACCTAAATCACCAGTGTGAAAAGGTTTTCACCCCCTTAGAAACTAAATCCATAAAACCACCAAACTGCATTAATAACTGGTTCCAGCTGGACTAGATACACCCAGACCTGATCACTACCAGCCCTGTCCAATCACAGCATCTCTTATATAGATCATTAGAAGTCTAGTAGGTCTCAGCAGTAGGTCATTTCAAAGTGATATACATTTAAATTACAACTACATTCTTTTCTTATTGAAAATATATACTGTACATATTTTAAATACTTTATAGATACGATCAAATCAGTGTATTTAGGAGGGGTGTGGTATCTCATTGTTTTTATCTCCTCTTATAAAATATAAAGATTTTAAATAGGCTACTTTATAAATGAGAAAATGCATTGAGTCTGAGTAAACAGCCACTCATGTTCATATTTTTATTTGAGAACTTAAGTGTATTTTAAATAAAACGGGCACACATCAGGTAAACAACACACATTTTAACTACTTTATATGAGACAAATTAAGTGCATTTTGTTGTAATTAACAGACTCGTATTTCCCTCTTATCATTAAATTAAACAGATTATTGCTTGTTCTTTGTGTTCCAGTCAGGTGTACAAGAGGAGATCAGGTGTAGCATTTAGTCTCTGGGCGGTAGCTAAGCTAACATTAGCTGCAGCAGTCTGGTCCTTTGCTGGGTCTTGTCCCTAGTCTCTAGCTATGCCTTTCTTTTTTATTAGCCAGGCATCCATGTTTGTGACCACCTGCAAAATCTGTTCATTACTTTGGAAACTATGGTGGACACCTGGGTTCAAACCCAAATGAGTTCTGAACAAAGCACCGCCTGCCTGGCTCCAATGTCGCGCTATGATTGGCAGAATCCATGTGTGGTGGAGCTAGAAACACGCTCCCTCATGTGGCTGAAAGATGTACTGCAGATATAAATCTAGAATTATAGTAAAATAGAATCATAACAATTTTATTTGGCGACCTAAAAAAATCTCCTGCGACCCACATGACTTTGGGAACCACTGTTCTAGACCAACTCTCCACCACCTCCTTCAGTAAATATCTGTCTCATTAGCTGCCAACAGTTACGCTACGTTCACCAGCTAGTCCGTATGCTGTTTGTTGTGGATGGTGACTTTTATTGTGAAATCAGCTGACGGGAAATGTGCCAAAATAAAAGACTAAAGTGCTAAAAACTGCAGCAACACCTGCAGAAACCTGTTGGTCTAATAATGAAAGTGTTCCTGATGCTTTAAGAATGAGGTGAAGCTGAAGAAGACTAAAAGAGGCTAAAGGAAGCTAAAGAGACATTGATAAGTGATCTCTACCAGAGACCATCGATCCATTACCAATACTGATCAACGATGCTCCACACAGGAGGTGAAGGTACAGATGTAAAAGAGGAGAAAGAAGAGAAGGTGAAAAAGGAGAAGACAGAAGATAAAATGAAAACACATAAAGAAGGTTCTGTTTCTGTCCAATCAGAGGCCAGCTGCCCTTACCCGATTGGCCAGCGGCCGCAGAGCACTGGCAGACAGCACATAGCAGAGGAAGGCGATTGGCCGACGGCGCCAAGGGGTGGGACGACACACGTCGCCACTGAGCGTGCTCACACGGCGACGGAAAGCCAAACGAGGCACCTGGAGCCTGATTATAATAATAATGAGATTTAATGAGAGGGAGCACAATGAGGAGGAATGAAGGAAGGAGGAATAAAGGAGAAAACTGAGGGAGGGAGGAGTCGACTGAAACAGAAAAATAAATAAATAAATAAATAAAAATAACCAAGAAAAAAATAATGAGAAAAGGCTCAAAACTTCAACTAGAAAATTTATGTGACGTACACTTTTGGTTACACACTAGTGATGCATGGATCAGCTCTGACATCATCACATTTTCATCCACCTGAACGAATGATTGTCTCTGATTTAGAGACTCCACCCCCATGAACATTTGATGTCACCTCTAGTGCTGCCTCAGGATTTATCAGGAGGACGTCTGTTCTAATCCAAACTGTTTCACTGTATGAACCTGGACTGTATGGGGCCTTCAGGATGTGTAGAAGAACACAGAACTTTCATTAACATTAGATCCTGTTGCCGTGTCGTAGATTTAAATCATTAACGAAGTTAAGCTGCTGTGCATTGTGGGTAAATTTCACAGACGGTGGAGACACACTTCTGGTTTCTGCTGCAGGTGATGTCATCAATATTTTCCTCATTAATGATGGATTATTTCATCACCTGCATCCATCAGCTGTTAATCAGATCATTGTTCTGATGGATCTGCAGACTGTGATCAGCTGCATCACTAGAACTATTACACACAGGGAGGAGCAGCAGCCCTCGCCCTCCTCCTCCTCCTCCTCCTTCTCCTCCTCCTTAGTAAATATGGCTGACTTTGCTCATATACAGTCAGATGGAGTTGTTGATGGGACAGAGGATTGGAAGACAGTGGAGGCAGAGGGTCCACCAGGACCACATACCTGTCCCTCAGTGAAGACCAGTGATGCTGGTTAAATAGCAATGCTCCAGGTGAGACACACCTGACTGTTTAAAGGGATGGGAGATGAACTGTGATTGGTTGAACTCATGTAAAAACACACCAATGAATGACTAAGGGACAGTTCTAAACACTGATTGGCCAGCTGACCTCAGGCCACACCTCTGGTCTGGAGTGATGAAACCAGTTAAAAAGAAAAAGAAAAGAAAAAAGAAAAGACAAACACACATTTAAAAAAGAGTGAAAGGAAACAGATGGCTGACAGGTGATGATGATGTCATGGAGGTAAAAACAGGTGGAGAGGTTCGGAGGGGCGGGGCTTGTGTGTGTAGACGACGGGGTGATGGCGGAGGAGTGGGTGCTAACGCAGTACACGGCCGCTAACATGGCTAAGCTTAGGTAAAGCTAGAAGGAATGCTAACAGTGATGCTAAAGTGCTACGACAGTGTTCTGTTTCTAGAATGTTTTAGTTCAGTATGTTTACAAACAACGATAATTATTAATATATATTTAATATCTATCAAATTGATTTATTCAACAATTTAATTTATCAACATTTGTTAGTTTGGACACATTCAGAACAATATATAAACAAACTTTATGTTTATATATTTTATTACCTCCGCTAAGCGAGGAGATTATTTTTTATGTTGGTTAGTTTGTTGGTTTGTTAACAGGATTTTTTTTAAAGTAATGGACAGATTTTGATGAAATTTTCAGGAGATGTCGGAAGTGGCCCAAGGAAGAATCCATTAGATTTTGGTGGTGATCCGGATCACTGTCTGGATCGGTCTGGATTTCTATAGGATTAAACTGCCACATGTACACTTGTAATGTAATGATTACAAGGCTCCACAAGATGGGACTGTCTGTGTGGTTTTGAGTTTTGTGCGTGTACGTGTGAGGACGAGTGCAGCGCGATGACGTAGGTGCATGCATGCATATTCTGGTCAAAGCCGTATCTTCCTGGATCAGAGGTAAGCACTGCTTTGCAGCACTCTGTCAATAACGTTAATAAAAGTCATTTGTGGTTCAAACTTTATGAAACTGTTGTCTATAGTTCTCAGTGATGTCTGACTCATGCTGTGTGAGTCTTGTACAGTTTTGAGTTCGCCAAGTCAAGTTTTATCGTTGTGAAGATAATTAGCTACCGCTAGCATGCTAAATTAGCATCTTCCTCTGTATCTTGTTCGTCCCTCATTGATGGCGTCTCTCTGCTGCTTTTGGGTGAAATGGAAATATCCTGAGCTGCCTTGGCAGAGGTCTGCAGTCTCTGAGTGCTTTCTAGTGTATTTATAATAACATTAAGTTTGATTCTTTCATCTACAATAAATTCAATATTTCATTTTAATATCATTCATTCACTATATTTTTAATAAACAGAAGCTCAATATTAAGAGACAGAAAAGTTGAACATTTTCTTCTAAAACATTTCAGAATGTCACTAAATGAAAATCCTTTATTTCTTTATTAAATATTTGTTGATCTATTTATTATAGTTATTTTTACTGCAACAACTTAACTCTATTTTATCATGTATACACCACCTTCATATATTTATTGAGAACACATTCATGTTCTCGGATGTACGAGAACCACAGGAGAACGTCTACATGTGTCTATAACATGTTAAATATGTGTCTATGACATGTTAATCATGTTTATAACATGTTAAATATGTTCACAACATGTTAAATATGTGTCTATGACATGTTAAATATGTCTCTATAACATGTTAAATGTGTCTATGACAAAATATGTCTCTATAACATGTTAATTATGTCTCTATAACATGTTAAATATTTCTATGACATGTTAATTATGTGTCTATAACATGTTAAATATGTTCACAACATGTTAAATATGTTCACAACATGTTAAATATGTCTCTATGACATGTTAAATATGTTCACATGTTAAATATGTGTCTATAACATGTTAGAATATGTCTATGACAAGTTAAATATGTGTCTACGACATGTTAAATATGTTCACATGTTAAATATGTCTCTATGACAAGTTAAATATGTGTCTATAACATGTTAAATGTGTCTACGACATGTTAATTATGTGTCTATGACATGTTAATTATGTGTCTACGACATGTTAATTATGTGTCTATACATATTATATATCTGTGTGTATACATACTAATATATGTAAACCTCTATACATATGTTAACGTTTAAATACAGACTGTGTGTCAGAAGCTACTGTAACTGGGTTAGAAGGTTAGCAGGTTAGCACAGGATCAACTGAAAAGAGGCTAACAGAGGCTAAGCTAATCTGAAGCTAAAATAGCTGACCTGCAAACTACCTGTTACCACACACACACAGACACACACACAAATCTCTAACCTGGAAACACCCCCTACCCCACCCGCCTTGTCTCTCTCTATCTCTCTCTCTCTGTTTATCTGACATTAATTTTATTTTAATGGATCAGTTTTGTTGTGTTTCAGTTGTTTTTTGGGCGTTTCATGAATGAAATTTATAAAATAATAATTTTATTAATTATTATTATATTATTATTATTGATCCGTTATTTCACCATCAGCATGTCTATCAATATTCTCTTTTTATATAGTTGTATTTATTTATTACACATTTATTTGTTCTTTTTTGTTTTTATGAAGCTGGAATAAATTCCAATACAGCCAATAATGTATTTATATTTTCTTTAAAAACATGTTCTATCAGGTTCGACTTTATGGTCGACTTGAACTTTATTTTACATCACAAACTTCAAACTGGAAAAATTGAACTGTTTGACTAAACGTCTACTTCACTGTCCACTGTATTTTCCAGTGCTGTCATTTAAACAGAATCATTTAACTCTGCTGTGACGTCATATATTTATTTATCTATATGTAAATAATCTCAAATATAAATTACTTTTATTTTTCTCTCCAGGTCTTTATATATTCTCTCTCTCCCACCTGAATCGTCCTGGCCTTCTTGTCCTCACCCCTCCGCCTCCATCTTTCTCTTTTTCTCCATTAGTCACGTGACAACGCCGCCTCACCTGCCGCAGCAGGTCCCGCCCCCTCCGCTGGCCGCCGGGCCGTCGTGGGGAGAAGAAGCTTACCATGAGGTGGTCGCTGATGATGCAGCAGAGACGGACGGACGGCGATACATGTCTGATAACGGATGAGGAGACTGGTGAGTGTTCACTGAGGGGGAGAGAGGTGTTAATACTGAGGAGCACCGCCCTCTCTCTCACCCCTCCCTCACCCTCTCTCACTGCCACATTTGTCTATGAATAGAATAAACTATTTTAAATAAAGTTTTATTGATGAATAAAGTAAAATTATTTTATTTTCATGTTTGTTCTTCCTCTTAATCATTATTTTTCATTGATTTAACCTTTTTAATTATTTCATTTTTACTTTATGGAATTGTTTAGTTTTTCTTAGTTATTATTTTTATCACTGCATTAACCTGATGATTTGTGTCAAATATGATAAACATGACAGTTACAGATACACAAATAAAAAAATTACAATAAATTTAGAGTAAAATATCAATAATTATTTTCTAATGATATGTGTTTTCTCACTAAATTAATATTCTAAATAATTATCAATATTCTTGACATATGAAATGTCAATCTGGACAGTTTAAAATACAGATTATTCTGAAATCATTAATATATATTATGTATTATAATTACAGTACCTATTTCTAATACCCAGTGTTTACAGGCTCATTAACTTGATTAAATCATTCACGTTATTTTTAATATTTCAAATGTTTAACTATTAACATCAAATTAGGGGGATTTGATTGTTACTTTATTAAAATGGATTTACTTGTTTTTATTTCATAACATTACATTCTGTTAATAGCAGTTTATCTGATTTAATCAACAGGATTTTATCTTATTTAAGTTATAATTGTCTTTAAACTATAGTAATAATCAATCTGTATGAAATTACAAAAGAAAACAAAATGTGAAAATGTTCATTATTTGATTATTAAATAAAAATTAACTTTTGTCCAATCAGAGCCTCCCTCTGTTCTGCCCAGATACTGACTGGTCAGTCAAACTATGGCCTGACTGGATGGACCAATCAAGAGGCAGGTGGTCAGTGAGGAGAGGGGGAGGGGCCTGAATGAGATGGTGATGTGTCAGTGTAGTGGTCTGTGTGATATCATCACTGTGACATCACTGTCACCTTTAACCCAGCGATCTGAAGAGCCCGATCCAAGCTAATCAGCATGTTAGCATGTTAGCAGTAGCGTCAGTGTTCCAGTGGAGGAAGAAGATGTGTTCAGGTGCAGGACTGAATGTAGGACAACATAGCATCATAAGATTCAAAGTGAGTCCAAAGGTTTCCAGTCTCATCTGACCTGGAGTTCAACTGGAAACCCGTAACACATCACCTGTGTGTGTGTGTGTGTACGTTGTGCAGGTTCTTCATATAGAAGAAAAAGAGGAGGAAGGACGAAAGGAAGACAAAATAAGAGGTTGACTTGAAACATCCTTCAGTACAACAGACAATAAAGGTAATGATGACATCAGTGAACACATGACTGAGGCATGAGTCAGCAGCCCTCCCCCACATCCATCATACACGCATGACAACAGAGGGGGGCATCAGGATAATAGTTGCTATTAAAAACCAACAAATATGGACAGAAGCAGAATATTTGGTTCGATAAAAACATGTTCTGAATTTTAGGAACCATTCCATTTCTCTTTTTTTCAGCTGTGTGTTTTTTTGGCTTCAACTTTCATGTCTGACCTTCTTTTTGACTCTGCAACAGTTGGTTGTTTGATCCAACCCTGTTCACCATCCACCACATGCTTCTGTCAGACAAACTGCTGGAGACACCGCTGACTTGTCCTTTAACGTGTTTTATTAACACAATGCACAACATCAATAAGAGCTCTTAGCAAGTAACGCCAGAGAATCTCAACCAACCTTGTTGATCACTCAAACAGTGACACCGTAGCTACTAATTCTAGCTCTCTGATTGGCTAAACAGCATCTCAGTCTACAGTATTACCCAATACCTTGACAGCTTCCCTTCAGCCTGTTTCCTTTTATTGGATATTCCACTGCTAAGCCTTCCAAACAAAACAGTTTTATGGTGCTCAACCTCTGTGATGAGAACCTCTGTGATGAGAACCTCTGTGATGAGAACCTCTAACTCAGTCTGCAACGTTTCTTCTTCTTACTCATCTCCATCATTATCATCACTTAAAGTCCAACAAAGGCTCCTTAACAACGTCAGTATATTCATGTATATATTCATATACTTATATTCATTTAGCATTGACCATTTATGGAGGAGTAGTGGGACGACCCTGGGAGGAGACTATACCCGCACAGTTCACCACAGGTTGGTATTTATAAAGAGAAGACTGTGTACAGGTCTGCGCTGCATGGTTTTATAGATTTGAATATTTTCTTGTTAAAGAACATTCTGAGGTCTCCGAGTACAAAATGTTTTAGGATGGAATCTACGCTGAGTTTTATGAATGAGGCTCCTGAATTGGGACACAGCTAATGTATGCAGGTTGAGGAGACAGCAGGAGGTCCAGGAGCTCCTTACCCTCCAATCAGACAACGAGATGAACCTCCATGTAACAGGATCAATAAAGGATTGTTGTCATGTGATTCCATTGTGTAGAAAGCGCTGCCAGTTTCTATGTCACGCCTGGAGTCTTATCCTACCTGTGTGGGCGTGGCCAAATGGGGCGCAGCTCCATCTTCCTGTTGGCTCCTCCTCTTGTAGTGCTCGTAGCCAAGGTAACCACCCCCTGTCAGTAACAGGAGGGGGAGGGGGCGGGGGCGGGGCAGGAAGCCACGGCCTGATTAAGAGGGAGAGAGATGCTGATTGGTCTAAAAGATGTGACATAGAATTCTACTACTAGTTCTAGGGTGCAGACAGAACTGAATGAGGAGGTGGAGGTGCATGAGGAGGTGCAGGCAGAGGTGGAGGGTTAGGGGGACAAGCAGGAGGAGGTGCAGACAGACTGACCTGTGTTAAGGAGGCGCTGTTGGCTGCAGCTCACAGCAGAAACTCTGAAACACAAAGATCATCGGAGGAGACGAATAAAGTTTGACTGTTTGAATGTCTTCATAACACGATAACAGAAGTACACAATAACAGAAGTACATGATGACAGAAGTACACAATAACAGAAGTACACAACAACAGAAGTACATGATGACAGAAGTACACAATGACTGAAGTACATGATGACAGAAGTACACAATAACAGAAGTACACAACAACAGAAGTACATGATGACAGAAGTACACAATGACTGAAGTACATGATGACAGAAGTACACAATAACAGAAGTACACAACAACAGAAGTACATGATGACAGAAGTACACAATAACAGAAGTACACAACAACAGAAGTACACAACAACAGAAGTACACAATAACAGAAGTACACAATGACTGAAGTACATGATGACAGAAGTACACAATAACAGAAGTACACAACAACAGAAGTACATGATGACAGAAGTACACAATAACAGAAGTACACAACAACAGAAGTACATGATGACAGAAGTACACAATGACTGAAGTACATGATGACAGAAGTACACAATGACTGAAGTACATGATGACAGAAGTACACAATAACAGAAGTACACAACAACAGAAGTACATGATGACAGAAGTACACAACAACAGAAGTACACAACAACAGAAGTACACAATGACTGAAGTACACAATAACAGAAGTACACAACAACAGAAGTACACAATGACTGAAGTACACAATAACAGAAGTACACAACGACAGAAGTACACAATGACTGAAGTACACAATAACAGAAGTACACAACAACAGAAGTACACAATAACAGAAGTACACAATGACTGAAGTACACAATAACAGAAGTACACAGCACCAGATACTCGTCCCTCTGCCAACACATGACCTGGACTCAGAACGTATCCTGGCACCGACGGCCAACAGTCCTTTAAATTAAACCTGACCTAAACTCCGAGAGGACATGTATGACATCATCAAAATGGCTGCCCTCAGTGTTCTCCATGGCTCCGCCCTGTTCCGGCCCCACCTGTCGTCATGTAGGCTCTGTAATTTGATGCTGTGTATAAACCTGCTGTTATCTGACTCCCCTGAGGATTGTCTGACCTCTGCTGACGTGGCTGCTGCTGATTGGCTGGTCTGGGTCAATAACTGCTTGAGAGGAACAACCATAGACCCTGACGCGTAGGGTTTCGGTTTCCTCCTGTTTAGTTCAGGGACTCTGCTAGACGTGGTTCTGTTCTGTTCGGGTTCTGGTAGATTTGGTTTGTTCCTAACCTCCACCAAAGTCCACAACAGGTTCTGATAAATGTTCTGTAGAGGTATACGGTCCAGGACCAGTCCATCAGATACTGGTGTTGATCCGGATCATCATCTGGATCCAGAATGTTCTTAAAGGATTCTTTACCATTGTGGGACAATTACCAGATTTGATCTTCTAACTTCCAGAATAAAGTCTACAATGATTGGACGAAAATGACATCATCATAAGATCTAGCACACATCAGAGTCTGATCTGGATCCAAGTCATATTCTGGATCTGGTGATCCAGAATGTTTTAATTTATAGGGCTGACAGAAAATTCACTACTGTGAGATAACAGATAATAATGATGACCCAGACTGACCTGAGATCAGATTCAGTTTGGGGTCAAATTTATCTTCAACAGTTCCTGATCTAGATCCTGAAGAAAACTACCATCAGTGAAATCTTGTTTTTCTAGAATAACTATCAGACTAATAATGATACCAATGTGATCCAGATTCTAGGGGCAGGTTTTCACGGTCCAGGATCACACGATGAGGGTCAGCCTATCAGGGGACTGCTGGTTTATGGTGTGATGATGGGGACTCTGAGCTGCCTCGGTGAAGGTTTGAGCTCTTTGTGTGACGTCAGGTAAATCTGTCACATGTGGTTAATGTTACCTTAACTAAAGCTCTCATCCCACCGACTCACACACTCCTCATGTCTGACGTCACATACAACACCAGTAAGCTTTCATTTTAACTGATCAGTCAAACCGTGTCCTAATCTCAACACGTCACCACAAGCCTACACGTCATTGTCTGACGTCGAGCTCTGCGCCTTCAAATATTCTGAGGACATTAAACTCTAAGGAATTAAAGTTAATTACCTTGAAGTCACTCCGCTGCACACCCTCCGTAAGGCCGCCGCCATCTTGTGTTTGTATGTGACGTACGATCGCCCTGCGTTACAGGAAATGTGTTTTTTTTTTTTACCTCTACACGGTCTGTTAGGTAACCTTTCCTTCACTGTGATTGGCTGACGTCTGAACAGCTGATTGCCCAGAGAGGAGGCTGCTGCCTGCGAGTTTAAACTGTGGGTTTTTATTAAAAAACAGGGACAGTGTAGAATAAATCTATAAAACTAGGGAGAACACGAACTTCAGTTCATGATGTCATTAACCTAAAACCAACAGTCCCGTGATGACCTCATGTGACTCCTGGACCATGAAAACCTGCCCCTAGAATCTGGATCACCTTGGTATCATTATTACTCTGATAGTTAATCTAGAAAAACTAGATTTCACTAATGGTGGGTTTTTTTCAGGATCTGGATCCAACATTTAACAAGTCCTTCCTGTCACATGACCCGCCCACACCCAGCTGAAGCTGTTTATGTGTAATCCTGCCAATACAGCCAGCGAACACGTGGCCTCTTGCAAGTAAAAATGATCAGTTTCATCAGGTGACACTGATGACATCACAGATAAGCTGTATGTGTGTAAATATTCATAATGTTTCAATTTCCTGTCAATCAACTGATCAATAACCAATGACAAACCTCAGAGAGCAGAAACAAACTTTATTGATCCAAAAATAGACACTTTGTCAGCAGAAATATATATTACATTTTAAAAGTCTAAATACTTTAGGTCTGCAGTACTCACACAGTACTACCAGAGTACTCACACAGTACTGACAGAGTACTCACACAGTACTACCAGAGTACTCACACAGTACTGACAGAGTACTCACACAGTACTGACAGAGTACTCACACAGTACTGACAGAGTACTCACACAGTACTACCAGAGTACTCACACAGTACTTAGAGTACTCACACAGTACTACCAGAGTACTCACACAGTACTGACAGAGTACTCACACAGTACTACCAGAGTACTCACACAGTACTGACAGAGTACTCACACAGTACTGACAGAGTACTCACACAGTACTGACAGAGTACTCACACAGTACTTAGAGTACTCACACAGTACTGACGGAGTACTCACACAGTACTACCTTAGAGTTTTTATATTTCACCAAACAGAAATCATTAAAATAAAATACGACCAGCGGTGCCCTGCTGTGGGCGTGTCATCCTGACAGGTCACCTGATCATCCACACTGTAAAAAAACTTAAAAACATTAAATACTTCAAGAAATTCACATTTAAACAGTCTAACACTGCAAAAAAGACAAATCCTGCTACACCATGTCAAACAGATGCATTACCAAGGTAACGCAGTAGTAGCAGGCATGTTAGCAGCTCTGTTTATTTGGCCTTTAGTCAGATGACAGGTTGTGATGTCACAGCTCACACATCCAGGCCCTGCCGTGTCAGGAAGTCTTCGAGAGCGCTCAGTCGCTCCACCAGCATCACATCCAGGTCCAACTCATCGTTAGGGCCGCCGCCATAGCAATGTCGGCGAGCCGCTGCCCGCTTCCTGGGTACCATGGCAACAGTATGTCCCGCCCCTGAAATAGCCAGATTCGAACGTTTAGTTTTAATTGTTACAGTGATCTAACTTCTGTTATGTTTTAAAAAATGTAACTGAGGAGTGTGTTTGATACTCTTTGTTCAATAATTGGTGTGTTCAGCTGACAAATTAAAAATTGAAAAATGTATTTCCTGGAGAAAATGGGTGTGGATGCAGAAAGGCAAAAGGAATTGGCTATTTAGCAAATGACATCAGCTGTAACTGTCAGTGAGACATACAGAGAGGGCAGAGGGATTAAATGCATTACCAGCTATAATTAGCACCAGGTGTGTGAGAAATGCTGAGTCATGCACACACATACTCTAGATTGTGTGTCAAAAGTCACCTCTCAGAAAAAGCGCTGCCAGTGCCAAACCGTAGGTCGTATCTGTGAAATGACTGGACCATGAACACCCTCAGACCCAGCTGAACAAAATGGTGTGCTTTTTGTGTGGATTAAGTAAAAAAATAATAGTAATAAATATAATCACAGTTTACGTATTCAATAATTTGTTTTTGGGCAGACTGTGAGACTAAATTTAATATGGGCGCAGGTGGGGCAGTTGGAGGGTACTCTTGGTCCTTGGAGTTTCATTTACCCCAAACCATAAGTGCTACAGTTATGTAGGTACATTTAATTGAAGCACGACAAGTTTTCCTACGTTTTCTGTAATTTTTATGGCTGTAGAGTCAAAATTGTGGCCATGTGGGCGATTTTGTTAGTCCATTTTTGTTTTATTTTCTGTCCTTTCTTCACTAGCAGATCCCAGCTCTCACTCTAAGATTGGGCGAAACGCTGAAACTACATGAAGTTTGAGGAAGGATTTAGTGAAAACTATGAATGATACAGAATTAGTTGAATGATTTTTTTGAAAAGCTGAAACCTGTCTGAACGCCTGAAACTTTGGATGGTGTTTCTAGCTGAAAGTATGAAGGATTAGTGAATCGTTGAAAAGTATTAAGATTTTTAAGTTTTGAGGAACTTTTCCCATAAGAATGAATGGAGAATTTTTCTCGGAAAATTGGGAATATCTTGGAAATTATGAAAGATATGAAAAATATAAATAAAAGCCGCAATGTCCTGAACTTTCTGAATATTTTGACATTCGAATGAAGTTTCTGCGTTGAAGTATGCAGAAGTAGTTGAGTGTCAAAAAACGTATGGAAGAAGATGATGAAGAAAAAGAAAGAACAGGATAACTATAGTGTGGCTGCAAAGCATCCACACTAATAATTGACTGATTACATCAGAATACATCAATCTATGTGGATTGATCAGGAACAGTTTAAAAAAATAATAATAATGAAAAATAATAATTTTTTTAATGATAATTTACTTCTTCTCACTGTAAATGACTGGTCAGATGGGCATCAGCCCTGAACTAACACTGGCAGAGTTAAACCCCTTCTGAAGAGAACCAATATCCAATCAACTTCCACAGCTATGCTGACAACACACAGCTTTATATTACTGCTGGTTGAGGCCAGTCGACGCCCTTTAACTGCATTTTAGAATGATGGATGGCAGAGAATTTTCTACAGCTCAGTCAGGACAAACTTAAGTGTTGGTGATTGGTGCTGAAGCAGGGAGAGAAACATGCACCGACATTAACCCCAAACCCACACGAGAGGTGTGTGACATGTATCGTCTACAATGATATCTTAATGGTTGTTTAAACAATGTGTGAGCTGATGATCAAAAACACGCTTTGAGTCCTCACATTGACAATGATGCTGTGTGTGACATTATTCTCAATGCTGCGTTCAAGACGATGGTAAATTTTGGGAATTTCCCACCTGAAAAATGTGTGATCACATGATCAGCCTGGAAAACAATATGAATGGCCTGATGATCGGTTATATCAATAACCAACCATGTTGATATCAATACAGCTGGTGTGGCGGTGTAGGTTGAACCTTGAACTTCACTAATATACTGACCAACAGTAGAAACGCATATTTTTTTTGATGTCATGCCATCCTGTTCATATTAAATATCAAAGGCAAATTATGGTTCACATTTTTATTCACCCTTTAGCCAAACAGAAAAATCATTTTTGTGCAGATTAGTGGTTTTTGTCTTAGTGTTTACAAGTCAACAAGTGTTGATGGTGAGACAGAGAACAACAATAGTCACTACCGTGCGTGTCTACCTCCAGCATTTATCATCTTATCTTTACACCTCGGGAATGGATAAGATGTTATTCTGGATTTGTAGGATGACGTCATTCTTCCTGCAGAGCTGTGACAAGTTGTTCATGTGTTGCTGGAGCAGGATCTCTCTCTCTCACCCAGTGATCCTGAACGTCCCATAGAGGGCATTGTCATGCATTAAGGTGATGCCTGATTGTTGTATCCTGGGAATGACGTGTGGACCTAGAACCGTATGTCGGAGTCAGATGGCCGTGAATGTGGACAAGTTCTGACCGTCATCCATCCTGAAATGCACCAATGACTGTTATTTCTATGTTATGACTAAATGATGGTTATTCATGATTTAACATGTTTTGGTTGTGGGTACTTAAAAAAGTCTATTCAGTGAATCACATGATTGTTTGTTTCAGTAGATTAGAGCTAGTGAATAGAAATTACGGCGGGTTTAAAATGATGTGCTTCCACTGTTGCTCAGTACATTAGAACGTAACCCTATCACATCCAATAGGAAATGATGTCCGAGTTTTTGAGCAAACACTCCAACTGGACCACGAGTTTGAATCAGTTTGTCTGAGTTGGAGTTTGTATTTTCCATTTCCCAGTGTGTCCTGAATGAAGCACAGGTAGGAGGACATGGTCACTGAAACATAAAGTTAACTGACAGAACAAACAGCATCAGGACACCAAACAAACGCTACCAGCCTCGCCATACACGTTTTATAGTTCCTTGGTGTGGATCATGCTCACCTGCATGGCGGGGGTTTAGGTAGGCCGTGAAAGACAAGTCCACAACCATCCTGCTTCACCGTCTCAGAATATAAAGATTAAATTAAACCACACTAACGACATCATAATGACATCACTGAAGATGAAATTATATCACTAGAGACATAACATCACTAAAGACATAGGGAAGAGGAGTCTCATTGGCTGCCTGTCTGCTCCAGAGATGTGAACATTCTGTTACTGCTTTGAGAAGCTCTTTACGGTCCTGTTACTGGTTTATGGAGCTCTTTATGGTCCTGTTACTGCTTTGAGAAGCTCTTTACGGTCCTGTTACTGGTTTATGGAGCTCTTTATGGTCCTGTTACTGCTTTGTGAAGCTCTTAATGGTCCCGTTACTGGTTTATGAAGTTCTTTAGGGTCCTGTTACTGGTTTGTGAAGCTCTTAATGGACCTGTTACTGATGTATGAAGTTCTTTACAGTCCTTTTACTGGTTTAGGAAGCTCTTAATGGTCCTGTTACTGGTTAATGAAGCTCTTAATGGTCCTGTGTATTTATTAGATGTACTGAACTACATTTCCCAGCATACCTTGCGGCCTCTTCCTCTTCCGGGGCTGAGTGAAGTCAGGGAATAGAAGGAGCCGCCGCCTCCTCTGCTGTCCAATCAGGAGCAGGGCTCCATCCTTCTCCCGAGGCTCCTCGAAGATGGTCTCAAGACTCCTGTGGGAACAGAAAGGCATGCTGGGAGATGTAGTTTGGATTTCTTTTTCTGTTCTTGACATGGGATTTGTATTTTTTATTGTTTTTATTAACTTTCAAGGTGGAATCCATAATCACCATGAAATGTGGGATTTGTAGTTTATTACCTGTTGGTGGAGGGGGATTTGTAGTTCTTGTTAGTGTAAATCTCCTCCAGACTGAACTCTTTCTTCTTTAACCTGAAAAGGTAATTATTTATTGTATTGAAATAATCTCAATGCCTTTGTAAATGACTG